>NIWZ02000069.1:0-128559 GCA_002242745.2 Lecanicillium sp. LEC01
AACCCGCGGGCAGAATAGCTTCTAGATAACTAATCTAACCCTATCCCAACCCTAAGCTAACCCTAAGCTTAGGTCTTGTTTCTTAGAGTTTCTTTTAGATCCTTTAGAGAGGCTTAGGGTCGGGCTTAGGTCTAGTTTCTTCTATCTAGAATTATATCTAGTTCTTTTAGAGAGGCTTAGGGTCGGGCTTAGGTTAAGTTTCTTCTAGATATAATTTAATCTACTTTCTTCTAAAGACACTTAGGGTCGGGCTTAGGTCTAGTTTCTTCTAAAAAGGTAGTTTACTATATATTCCTCTATAGAGGCTTAGGGTCAGGCTTAGGTCTAGTTTCTTCTATCTAGAATTATATGTAGATCCTTTAGAGAGGCTTAGGGTCGGGCTTAGGTCTAACTTCTTAGAGTTTCTTTTAAATCCTTTACAGAGGCTTAGGGTTGGGCTTAGGTCTAGTTTCTTCTAAAGGTAATTTATTATAAATTCCTCTAAAGAGACTTAGGGTTCTACTTAGGGTTAAATTCTTCTATATAAAATTAGATTTAGTTTCTTTTAGAAAGGCTTAGGGTCAGGCTTAGGTTTTTTTTTCTTCCCTTATTAGGGTTTATCTTAAGGTTATTTTCCTTAGTTATTCCTAGCTTAGTCTTTCTTTCTCTAGCTTAGCTCCTTCCTTTAGCTTAGCTTTCCCGTTTTTAGACTTTTCTCTTCTTAGAAGGAAAACCCGCGGGCAGAATAGCTTCTATATAACTAATCTAACCCTATCCCAACCCTAATCCCGGCCATCTGGCTAATCGCCCCTACTTTGGCATTTCCCTTTTAAACCGAAAAATCTACCCCTTAATTTAATAACCCCGGTATAGTAAGCTCTACATAGATAGAAGAATATAAAGACATAGATTAGTACTCTATACTCCGTATCTTATACTATCATAGCTAAATGGCAAAATGTAGTATGCTTTTAGAAATATTACCACATAAAATGGGGACCCGCTTTAGAAGATATGGGGTAGATTTTATATAATTCGGGGTTAGAATAAAATATATAAAGGCAATACGATTAGAAGTTTAAAAGTGCTAGAAAATATAGCGTAGAGACCGGTGATTTAAATTAGATAATTTCTAAGCTAGATAAGTCGTAATAATTAGGGGCGAAATAATCTAATATTAATTAGCCTAAAAATAAATAACGGGGCGCTAACTATAGGGTACTAGTAGTAGCGAGCTAGTAGGGTGTTAGCTAAAATACTATAGACCGGGCCGTTATATCTAAGCGCGTAGAGTGGTTTTATTTAATAACGCCGTTTAACCTAGTAGATTATTTTAGGATTTAAGAGTACTATATAGTAAGTATTAAAGAGTATAGGGGCGATTATAAGTAATATTTAAAGGTATATAGCCTATATAGCCCTATTATTATATATATATATATATAATATTATAGTTAATAATATTTAAATTAGGATAAAACAGTTTATTTATATATAGGAGTATTTTATTATAGTATATAAGTTATATTAATTTATATATATAGCTAAAGAGGTAGTTAGCTATTTAAAAGAGTAATATATATCTATTTAGCTAGGGGATAGAAAAAATATTACTAATAAGATTTATATAATTCTAAATCTTATATAAAACTAAAATAGTTTATCTAGATTTAATTTTCCGCCGCTAAGTATAAACCTAATTCTATTTATTATACTACTAGAAAATAATAGATTATATTATAAGTATAATTTATATAATTATATAACCTATATAGAATATAGGATATAGGCGTATTACTATAAGAAGTATAGATAGATTAGTAAGTATAAAAAGGGTTTAGTTATAGTAATAAGAGAGAAAGGGATCTAAGAATATCTATAGATAATAGGAGTTAGATATTAGCGATTTTTTAAGTCGCGTATTACTAGCGGGTGGTTTAAGGTCGGTTAAGCTATAGAGAAGGTAGGGGTATATCTAAGCGTAGCCGAAGATATAATTAAGCAAATTAAGAGAATATATAGTAACTAAGTTAAGTAATTTAAAATATAGCGCGAAGATTTAATTAAGGTTAATAAAAATAAGTTAAATATATAGTTAAACTATATTAGTTAGGCGTAGTATTTAGAAAAGCTAGATCCGGTAATATTACACTAGATGAGGGATTAGATCTAAGAGGACGAAATTATACTATAGTAAATATAGGAGAGTTTTAACCGAGTAATGGATAAGGCGCGCGCGACGGCCGTAGTAACTAAGGTCGGTTCGCCAGCGTTGTTCGAAGTTTAGCGCAAAGAGGTACACATTAAACCAAACCGGCCATTTAATAACCGGATAGAAGAAGATTCGTAGGTAAGATATTATAGCCCTTTTTCCGCTTATTAGACTCTGGGTTAGGCCTATAGTATTAGGCTGTATGGGGAGGCGCGGGAGGTTATAAGCATCCTAGTAGGCGTTAACCTATACAATTCTACTGTTCCATCAAGGCGCCTGGAAAAAAACCACTTGCACCGTTATGTCGTCTCGTACGTAGCGGCTGATCGGTCCGCTCGCCGTTAGCGCGCCTGCCACCATGTACTTATGCTTACCACCAAGAACATTCTTAAGCAAACACACTGCCGCATTATCCAAATCTTCAATGGCAAAGTCCTCCGGTTGGGCCGTTCGGCATAGCGAGCCGTCCTCCTCGACATGGTACCGAGACTCGTGCGACTCAATGACGGGCTCCGGCTTGCCCGAGCGCCGCGCCGCAAGCCAGCGTGACACACACTCCACGGCATCCTCATTGCTGATTGCCTCCCACAGCCCATCGGAGCCGAGAATCACGAAGTCGCGCGCAGCGACTACGCGCGTTGTTACCTCGGGGGACGCTGTCATATAGGGTGGTGTCTTAGAGTTGGTATGTGGCCTTGGGCCATGGCAGTTACTCCGACCTTGCATGACCAACTTGGCTGGCCACTTCCATCGATGGTTCCCAAATGCTCTTGTGACACTCATGGTTAGAAGGTCTCCCCTCTTCGGATTCATTATATCATCCTGTTCTCCAGGGTGTTCGGCTGCAATGCGGGCAAACTCTTGCTCATTGCACGCATTCTGGTCCTTGCTCAATACGTCCACCACGGGCTTATCTAGCTCTGGTGACCACTGAGCCCTCACGGCTTTAGAGTCGCCTGTTAGGGCTACCCATAAGGTCGCGGAGCTGGACTCGTACACGAGAAGAAGCGCACAGGAGCCAGCAAATGCAGGCCCAATGGCGGCACGGACCTCTGCTTTGCCAGCCGGATGACCTGCCGTCAGCGCAGTCTCAGCAATACCCATGATGCGGTCATCCAAGCGAACAAAAGCCTTTCGAATAGCGTCTTCGGCGCCGGCACGATCATCCCCTATATTTAAACCAGCAAGTGCTTTGGCCACGTATGGAATGAGGCTTTTCCTAAGGACCTCAGAGGTTTCTGGCCCGCTGCGAATAGAATCAGCGGCTCAGTTTCTGTGTCTAAGAATTGGCGTCCTAATAGAAGAAACTTACTTATGACCATCGTAGATTCCAGCATAGAGTGTGTCCCTCCCATCTACCCCTGTCGTAGTGCCAACATCCCAGCGATCCTCTGACGGGATTTTAGTCCCAAGGCTGACCACGTCCACACGGCCCAGGCAACCGTCAGCAATGTTGAAAGAGAACGAGTCGGCGTCCTCGCGGATCCTCGCGTCGGCTTCTTCGTAACTCAACGGCTTCACAGGTGAAGTCACGGGAATTTGATCTTCATTAGAAACAACTTCAACAGCTGGAACGGCTCTTGGAGCATCTTTTGTTTCTTTAATTATGGTGTTATGGGACATCATGTCGCAGATAGTAATCTAGAGTATGAGAAGTTCGGTTAGGTTAGGTATTAGCAAAAGTCTTGCCTATTGGTCGTCTGTACCCCTTAAATACAAAAGAAACGGAACAAGAAGGGCGACACATGATTATTCGTTAGCTTAAGGGCATTCCGTTTCTCAACAAGGCGAATCACAGTGAGCAGCCAATTATAACCTAGTCCTGCGCGCAGGTACGCCACGAAAAAAGCGGACACTGTCATGAACGAAGCAGCAGGCTGGGCAGGTCCGTTTCCTGACCCCTCCACGGATTTCAAGTAGCCAGGCCCCATTAATCCGCCTTCTGCATGTGGCTTTGGTCCATTAGGAACTCCGAGAAAACCGTGACCAGAAAAGCCTCGGTGTATCCGTCTAAGACTTTGGACAAGCCTAGCCGAGTCTCGTTCTCTACCACTTAGTTCGATTATCCATCTTGGTGTTACCTGCAGGAATAAGGAATCATGCCACAAGAACACGTTGTCAGGCTTCTAACTGTGGATAAAGCAGGGGACCAACTAGCCCACCATCCGCGTTTATTAGTTGGCGATGGCACTGACAAAAGTACCCCCCAATTTTAACGCATTAGGCAGGTAAGCAGGTGTAAAGGGCACTATAGTCCTGTGGATTTCTGGGGCTAACGCCACGCAGCCTTTTCTTTCTATCTCGCCCTGATTAGCGATGCAATCCTCCAGCACCCAGGACAGGATTGTTACGCCCAGTAATAGCCAATACTCTACTTCGGCCCTTTTTTGTTTCTATAAAAAGCTTCTCAGTATTTGGCTAGTTGTCTTCGTGTACCGTCGTGTTGCCGTAAGTGGGGACCAAACCCCTCACTAAGCTTCAGGTGCGATGCTTAACTAACTAAAGCCCTAACCGATGCCTTGTGCATCTTGTACACTGACACGCGTCCCATCTGACCACGCTTTGGTCCTTTTAGCCCGGGTGTTTTCTTGCGTTCGAACTGAGCCCAGTTAGCCGCGCTTCCCCGAAGACCACCTCCTTAATTTCCCCTTATGTTAGCGTTCTAGTTACCCGTAGTCCATACTAACACCGTAGGTTTCATGCGATCCAAGAGTCACTATATGCTGAAGGACCATAGAAGTTTTTCGGGGAGAAATAACTATTATAATGCGTTAAGTAGTTTTCTAGACTATGACACTATGACCGCGACTTGGCACCAATATAAGTATGTACATGTAAACGTAGATGCTGCCTTATGAATACATATAATTAGAGTATATTCTATATACAAAGATGATCAAAAGTCTCACCTTGGTATACATTGACCTAGCTGGGAGAGGTAAGTACCAGTAGTTGATTCGTAGGGTCAACGCCTGGACCGTGGAGCGAGTGGCATGAATGAAGTATAGCTATGAATGTGGCCTGACATTACTTGAATACCGTAGCTAATGCTTATTATAGAGCGAAATGCTGCAACCTGCTAATGCTCGGGAAAGTACAATTTAATAAACTATTCCTACGTACATCTATAAAGTAGTATAAAGGCGGTTATGTGTATAACCCCATTCTAACTCTTAGACTCAATCCTCCCAGGGTGCGTATCGCCGGGAGGCTTGAACTTCGCTTCTCTATTTTTGGCCCAATTGTGAATTGCCTCAAAATTCCTACACTGCTTCGTCACTGCAAAGTTGGCATTGTAGGCCTGTTGTTTCTCATTCCACCCAACTGTCATAACACTAACATCGGCATGGCAGAGTAGTGTTTGCCACAGATAATCAAAGCAATGCTTGTCGTGCCAGTGGCTCAGCCGTTCAGAGTCTCCTGGATCATCAATGGGCCCCGACACATTGAAGAACTTCTTCCGTATACGAATCTATGAGAACTATCAGTTACGTTGGCCGGAGTCGGAGTATAAGGTGGAAAACCGGAGAGAAGATTCGCGGAAGAAAAAAGCACGGATACCACCTACCAGGCAATGCAGTTGATGAAACACTTCTAACACCCCTGCATATCCGTCTTCTCCTCCATACAAGCGAGCAGTGTCTTGGGACAGTCGAGCTGCCTCTACTTCATTGAGTCTAATTTCGCCTACATCCAGAACGGAACTCCAGTCAGCAGTCATTATGGGACTAGACGGTGTGATGTGGTCCGTAACCACGCCTTTTCGTTCGTCAACAGTGCTGTTAAACGTCCGAATTTCCCATATGATTGGTGGGTTCAAAAGAGTATCTGTGGCCAATTAGCTGGGTGGGCGATGTCTGTTTAAGAAGCAAGTCACCATCGAAGCAGTCGGTTCGTTCTAGTTGTTTCACTCTACCCATAGACGCCATGAGCATAGAGAAACACATCATAGCGCCGAGTATGGTTAGTGCGTTGAGAACCAACAACGTAGCCATGGCTTTCTCCGCCAATGTCTTCGGTCGTTTTAGTTTTGAAATGTGCTTGTGCTCCGAGACGAACGGTCTTTCTTCATCTAGACTTGAGGAGCTCATGTTTACTGTGAGGAGTAAAGGATTGAGAAGCAAAGTTTCAGAGAGTCGTGGCGCGTGGTGAAGGGTGTCGGGGTTGTGTCTTCAACGAACAACCGCACCTCTACTTGACCCTACCGTAAAGGTTGGCCGGTTACAAAATGTGACCTGTAATCCGTTCTTGCATGCATTAGAGTGCGTCAGCAAGCCTCGATAACCTAGCTAAGCAATCCAACAATGAGAAGCAAATACGCACTTAGCTGAAGCACTAAAATGACTATGGCTGCATTGCAGGAGCATGGACGCACGTTTAAAATTAGTATATTTAGGAGTAGCACCCTGTTTTCGGCCCGATACTCTGCATCGACATGTGTTTGAATGTCAGTGGTTGTTAAATGAAGTTCTTTTACGTAGCGATATCTCTAACTGCGTTGGGAGCTGGATGTCGACTTCCCAATCTGCGGGGTGCTGCAAGTCGCGAGGCCTTGAGGGGCATGTCTGGACTTTTGTTTACATGGTAGAAGACAGTGGCGTCCAAGGTTTACATTCGAGTAGAGTAACTTGTCTATAAAAGGCGAATCAGTCGAACCCGAATACTCTCGCCATCTATCATCATATCACAGTCTAAGTTATTGATTAGAATGAAGTTCACTCACTCTTTCATTGTTGCAGCAGCAACGCTTAACCTCGCCATTGGAGCCCCAGTTGCCGAGCAGAAGTCCCGCGCAGTTGTTGCGAAGGATGCCGTCAAGCGTGCTGCCGTCAATAACCCCTACTTCGCCCGCAATGCAAAGATGGACTCGGAGTCTTTTGCGGGATCTGCTACTCCGAGTAAGATACGCAGTGTGCTCAATCTCATCGGAAGACGCAGTTCCGGACGTCTCAATAAGCGGTACAAATATGGGTCTCCAACCCCAGACAATGTTAAAAAATTAAACAAACGCTACGGGTATGGGGACACTCCAGCCCCATGGAGTGTTGAGGACTTGAACAAGCAGTAGATAGACAGTCATTGCCTAGCAAAACGTGCTGAGGATCTTTAGGAGGTTAGCCCTGGGTTTAGCTAGTAAATACAGAGTGGAAAAGAAAAGTCTTAGTAAAACCAAGAGTGAGAAAGCTAGCCCAATTTCTGGAAGTAAAAGAGCCAAGGAGACAGGTACGAATAAGAAATAGAGGTATTATTCCGACGTAAGACAGTGAACAAGATTAGAGTACCAATAAAAGGTTACTAACTCATTTAGGTGACCGTGGGAATTCCATGGCTTGTTGCTGAACCAATGGAGGCAGGTTTTGCGACACCCCCAGCTAGGCAAAACGTCGCGCGACACTGGACATGGTGGCACCTTAGGGCCACTTTTTGTGAAGTATACGCCCCGCGGCGGTTAGGATCGCATCATCTCTCCGTTCGAGTGGAGCGTTTTGCCCAGGGCTTGCCTCTTGAATCTTGCTTCTTATTCGTCAAGCTTGATGCGAAGTGCCTCCGAGCTAGCTCGTGCCTGCTACCTAATAGCTCTGGGCTAAACATAGACGACAGTGCCGATCCATTACACCACCGCCTATATCTGTACGTTATATGACGTACACAGCCCAGCAAGCCTCCAGGTATTGATGGTAGTCCTCCTTCCATTATAAAATTAGCGCGGCACACGGTAATATACTTCCTCTCTTAGCTAGTACGGCCCGTTTCTAATGGGTTATGTGAAGCAAACACACAAGAGGCAATTGAGGTTACCAGGCCATTGGAACTTCGTCTAACGACGAAACTGACCTTATTCTCGGCTGCATTAATAGCTCAACGCAGCCGGGCTTGGCCTCATCCCACCCGTAATATACAGGTAATACGAGGGGTAGACTGATCGCTCTTTCTAGTGCGGTGTAGCGCATCTTGCGCCATCCATCAACCCTCTTAATCCTTCATCCTCTTCCATTGAAAGTGTCTCCACCCCTGCCGTCCTTCCTAACGCCAAGTGGGGGCCAAAGGAAAGTAAAAACGCCACCAATGTGAATAAGGTCGAAGTTCTCGTCCCTCATCAATTATCAGAAGCCCACTCTACAGAAGACTAAATATAAGAATATCTTATCTGTACACTCTGTTACGTAAACCCTTGTAAGTTGCGTTTTTACTCGCTGACGAATGACTGGCTTAAACACGGAGCCTGCTGTGGCTAGCAAGAGAACTAGCCCTCTCAAGGGGCGCGACATCCGTTTGTACACAACCGGGCAAATTTTACGCAACCCGGCCTCAGACCATCTCTTTTGGCGTGACGCACGTCTGTAGCGTGCGGGGTTGGCGCATCTCCGGTACCCCTCGGAACCCCAACCATACCCCGTCTTCGTCTTCCTTTACTTCCGCATTTTACGCTTTCTTTCGGTGCACCTGTTTCTTATTAGGGTGGCGATATACTCAGTTAGTCATGGTATGTTAAAGGCTCATGAGTAATGCGAACTCGTAACACAATACGTGTTGTGATGACATTAAGGCGCTGTCTTTGTCTTTACTTTGTCCGCGTATCCGCCGTTTTCTGGAGCTTTGTAACCGTCCTTCCGTGCTGATTAGCCGCATTATAAGCGTATGCTAGGTTTTGTTCGTAACCACCCAGGAGCCCGCTCTTCAACGGCTTCTTCCCTATTCGCATATCGTAGCCTCTGTTATTGAGCTTAGTCGCTTTTTCAACTTTCCCACACTCCAGAAATGGAGGCCTGAGTGGACAGCGACAATGCTTTAATGTCCGTTGCCTTTTCTTTGCTGAAGAGACTCGGCTGCTAGGAGATTCACTCTGCAAGCTACTCCAAGGTCGTACACCGCTTTCCTTCGTAAAAATACCTATACCGATCAATAGACTTAACGGGTTAGAGTTCCGAACATCTATACTACGTCTGGCAGTCTCTCAAACTCCCAAAATCTCAACAATTTAAATGTTGTAGAGCGATTGTGCTCTTCTTTAAAATTGTCCTTTAGAGTAAGAACACGTCGGAGAATAGATTGCATTCATCATAATGTTCACGCAGCTGTTTCTTGTTTCCATCCAAATCCTTAAGAAGGCCTTGGTAAGGAAAAGGGGCTATGAAACGACTTTTGTTGCTCCTCGGGAGGGAGATAATATCGGGACTGCATATGATTTATTTGATGGGAAGGAAATTGACTAGCATGTCTCTCTCGCTTCACCAGGGCAAGAATCGAAAATGGCTCCGTTTGGGATATGGGAATTTATTTTAAGACTCTTAGACAAGCCTAGCAAACTTAACTTCAAGTTCTGTCTGGTGACTCCTTTGCCTCACTAGACTATAGTCGTACTTTTATAGGCATTGTGGCCTCTTCTGTCTGTAAATATATTTGCGAGTACTCTGTAAGTCTGAGCACGGCAATGGGGTTATAGAAGATTGTAAACATTGTACTAATGGGTTTGTGAACGCTGATACGTATAGGGCAGTCTGCAAATACTTAGCTAACTCCCGGGGTCCAGCAAAATAAAAGGAACTCGGGCCCTCTTCCTTGCCCTTAGATGCCACGGCGAGGTCGGATGATACCGAGTTGTAGAGCAAAAAATGCTCTCGAGTTATAATTGTTGCCCTTCAGCAATTAGCCTCAGTTTAATAGAATATCCATAGGTTGGCGTACTCGGCATCATCATACACTATCGACCTCATGCACTAGATTGACCAGTTAACTAAGCGAGGGAGAAAAACTAGCGTAAGAACACTGGTTACGGAGACCAAGGGCGAGAGACTGGAGAACGTCGGAGGAGTAGCCCTTTATGTCTAGTATAGGGCGGCAATGACGGCAAGAAGTACCGGTCTTTTCCAAAGCACTTAACTCTCTTTGGCTACCCTGAACGAGTTGCTGATACCCGTTGTCTATCCTTGAAACTTCACCAATCAACAACCTCTGAAAGACACGAAAACTTTAAGACACCTATTAACCGTGCTAAAAACCTGTGAGCTATAGTGGGTTAGGAGTCTCTATACGACGTCATGACCATTGTGCAAGAGACCTTTGATTTGGCTTCCAACGGCTACATACGACGTGGATTCCCGGCCATTCCTGGGTGTGCTTAGGGTCCAAGTAGCAATGTTATACCCTGTATACGAATGTCTGTAGATGTCAGTCGCCGGAGGGTTTAGGGTTTGCTCTTGTTGGTGTCTGATCTGTTTAGCTAGAGAATACTCGCCTTCAGAAACCAACTATAGATGGGAACCCAGTCTACAATATCTTACAACCTTCTACTACGGCTAAAGGTACGCTACGCTAACTAGCCGATGACATATTTATCATTCGAGGCGACCATAACCAAGCGCTGAAAAGGTCGTACTATCTTTGAGCGATGCACGAGAATATGCTCCCACTAGCAAGCAGCCACTCTTTTGAAGCATTGCTCCAAATCGTTTCGCACAAGCGACCAGAATGCTTTCCCGGAACTCAGAAAGCCTGGGTTGCACATGTTGCTACAATGTCAGAACACCTGATTGGTTTCATCGAGCCATATCGCAATCCGAACGGTATCAGGCCAGAAGGGGAGGCCATAATTAGAACGGCCGATATCGATGACGTATAGAGCCGAAGCGCTTAGTTGAGAACTCCACTCGCTTCATTCGAGAGCTCCCGTGGGCGTGTGAAAACGTCAATGATGGGAAGTGTCCGTTTGACAAGAGCCTGTTGGAAGCACCAGACTTACCAGCGCCCATGGTAAGCCTTCAGGTCCAAGATGTCGATACATGCTAACATTAGTTAGTAATGCTCATGTTAGAACACGGTAACAAGTAGCAGTACGAGTACGCAGCATGAACAGCTATCTTAATCTGACTTGATCTTGGGTCCATCCATCCGAGCTCAACTCTTTCAAGTCTGCGACCCGTATTGTCCGATTCCTCATAACGGCTATCCTTGAACACCTTGGTCATGGAACTGAAAGCTTTTCAGCAAAACCGCGTCCGGCGTCTACAACTTCGAGGAACCAAGTAGTGCAAAGTCTCGGCGTATTAGTAAGGGGAATGATCGGTGGGCTTTCTCTGTCAAAGCTGGTGAAGTGTGGAGGAGTGCCGCGCCCTTTCGATTTTCGAGTATCTCATGGATAGCAAGGAATAGTTGGATATCTATGTTTATAGCGATACGAGCGACATTACGCCCGATGAGCGTATGTGGCCACTGTACGGACGCCTGCTAATCATAACAAGTACTCTATGCAACGTACCTTACCGGCGTCGAGGAATTCAGGCCAACCAGAATAACAGCATCAAAAAACAGGCTTGGTGTCAAGTTCTACATCAGGTATGCCATCCGTTGAAGCAACTTATGCATTAGCTGAAGGTCAACATATCCAGACTCACTTCTCCATTCTTAGATATCTCCTTCTGAGCGGCGGCGATGTCATCTTCTCGGCCATGGCTCCTTTGCCCTTAGCACCACCTTACGTGTTGACCGCTCCAGATTGAAATTCTCGACAAATCAGCTTTGAGCAACTACTTCTGCCGTTTGCACGTATGGCAATGCATCCCAGACATTTTGCCCTGTAGGGAATTTGACGAACCATTATGCGTACTTGCAAGCGACTACGAGGAGCAACGGAAACCTGTGTGCTCTAAACTGATCCCGAGATGGAACTTCGTGCAGTAGAATGCATTCCTCAGGAGCGGTTCGGTGAAGATGAAGGTTTACCAGAAAAGTAACGAGGGGATTATCCATACGTGGGATGAGAAGGACACTTGATAGTAGAAGTAGAGTTCTCATGCACATTGCAATAAGAGTCTTTATTTTTATCACTACTAACTGCGTACAAGGTCAGGCTATGCAAAAGGTTGTGAATATGAGGATCAGATGCAGCGGCGGATCGACAAGACTGACAGTACTAGTGTATCGCTGACAATTTCACCATCCATTGACCGCTCAATATGGCGGGTCAACCATAGGAATTGAAGCAGTTATCCCGAGACGTGCCTCAATGAGGTTACAAACGCAGGCAAAGCGACGGGTTCAACTTCAAGATTGACCGGTTATAAGGCTTGCTCATGCCTCCAATTAAGCCTGCGGCCGGAGTGACCTGCAGTATCTGCTTGTTTTTGTATCACTTCGAAGATTTGTCGGTCGTAGTTCAAGAAATTTAGAGAAACCGACGGACATTCAGATAGAACACCTTACCCACGTACAAAGAACTGAAGACAGGAACAGTATTTTATGAACACAATTAAACAGCGTAGTGGCACTGGTTGGGAACCGGCATACTGTACGGATAGCTCGCTTCGGTGAAAATGGGCTGGGAAATTAGGCGGTTACGCTAGCGAAGAGACCAAAATGCCTGTTAGCTAACAACTGACAGGCGCAACAGATAACATAGCTCACCGGCGTAAGTGGCCGAGAAGGGGAGAATTTGCACGAACAAAGACCGGCGATAGGGGATAGGATATTACGTATCGGATAAAACGAGAGGTTGACCTATATACGCGCGGTAGTAATGAGTCTATTTCTACTGTATACTAGGATTAAACGATACAACATTGGGTAAGCCAATAAACCGCAACCCAAACCCTCGAAATCCTGACGTTGTGCGTATTGGCACGCTGCATGTTCTGGATGATCCTTCCAGTATTTAAAACATGGCCCTGTATATAGGGTACACATCATTCTTCTCCACTGGCAAAATATTAAACGTGACATATGAATCAATGTTCTCCGGCTCTAACGCCACAAACGCCAGCCCAGCGTTCTTCTGTCTCGTGCTGACGCGGAAGCTGCCAGCGGGGAGCGTCACCTCACGCTCATCTACTTCCGTAGTCGTTGTCACGCGAATGACGCCCTCGTAGTACGATTTATCAATCTGGGTGGATGTGATCGTGTATGCTTCGACGTTGCCGCTCCAAGGCTGAGTCAGAGTCTCCACCTCGAGACCTGCGACACGGAGGCGCGCAGCCAGATCTGCCCAGGCAACAGGTATAAGGTAGGCTTCCGGGCGAGAGCGCGTAAGATTCGCGAAGGAGGGTGTTGTGGAGGCAAATCGCACAGGTGGTTTGACGACGCTACCGTTGCTAATGTCAACCATAGTGAAGGGTCGAATATCCGTCTCGCTATAGTCAGTGATGACGATATCCTCCTTCGACTTGATGAACTCGTTGATTCCTCCTTCGATGGTTCTAATGACCTTGTCGGCATTGTCGGCAGCTGTCTGTACGATGCTGCTCAGCATAGTCAGGGCCGCAGCCGTACGGCGTTGGAACTCCTGGTCGGCGATACCAATGCCGCGAGTCTCAAGGAGAAAGACAACAGCCTGTGTCAGCCCCATTGCATTGCGTCCTATCTTTGCATCTGTGCCAGCTTCGGCAAAGTCAGCGACAAACTCTGGGTCGGAGCTCGAGCCACCAGTGACGTATGGCTCCGACCGAAGGCCAGCAGACTTCATGTCTTTGCCAATGTTTTTGGCAAAGAGCTCCTCAGCGAGACTGCGGATATTGGCGTTGATATTGAGGTTTTTGGCTGCCGAATATAGCCCATCAGACCCGTGCACGTATTTGCCATTGCCGAATTTCCTGTAAGTACTGTACTCATGCATGTCCACAACGACATGAGGGTTAAATTCATTAAGGAGCTCCTTGATATCCCGTGTCTGCTGGCGAGCAAGCTTGACGTGATCGCGATTGGGGTCGAAGTTGCTGGCCAGCGTGCGCTGGAAGTAGAAAACGCCATCCGGATTATAGCGCGGCAGCACCATAAGCTCGAGATTATTGAGAATAGAGCCTGCCCACTCTGCGTTATCATTGAACTTGCCAAGGAGGGCCTGGGTGGCCTCGTCGCCGGCGGGCTCGTTGCCGTGAACGGCTCCCTGGACCCAGACACGGATTTTAGGGGTGCCTTTGCGCCGCGAACAGGTATCGCGTCTAGATGAGAGCCGGATGTAAGGGAACGAGTGGTGCTCTTCGGATGTGAAGCTAGCAGTGTGATAAGTCATGTAGTCGTTTTGCTCTGCCAAGTCTCGCAGGAAAGAATCTACAAGTTTTTCTTATTAGTTCATAATGATCGAGAAATGCAATGCATTCGACAAACTCACCCATATCATTTTGGGACGAAGGTCCCTGCGTACCCTCGGTGAAGCCGGGGAGCCTAATCTCCGGCGTTATGAAAGCGGGTGATAGGAGCTCAACATCAACCTCCTGGAAGGCGCTAGCGACAATATCGGAATCTTTTTGGACAGGAACATGATTGTAGCCGTATTTGGCGGCGCTCGCACAGGAGACGAGGCCGAACAAAAGGCTAGCCAAGCCTCTAGGTGACATTTTTCAAGATTTAAGGATGTCTTTGGTTTCGTGTGTCCATGAAGGTGTGAATGCAAGTACGATGTATAAGAGAGCACGAGAAGGAAGAACAGTGGGAAGGTATCGACCAGTGCCTAATCTTTTATAGGCCCCCTCATCCGTCATAATTTGTCCGGGGCGAAAAGTTGGAGCCACTACTCATAATTTATACAAGTGGGGATCTAGGGCGCAAAGTCGTAATTGATTCTTTCCCCCGCATCTTTCTATCGCCAGCTGCCACTTTGAGTTACATTGCCAAGGCCTAACAGCTGATCCATTGAACTTTCCCCAGCGCTGAGTGACGAAGTGGTTAAGCGAATGGAGTAGAATATATAATGTACTTTTTCAACCGGGTACAAGCCCCGGTGCCGGGCGTACTCCTCAATTTCGCAATTGGAGAATATCTATGAAAGTTAATCCATTACGAGCTTCTTGGCATTGGCGGCTTGCGTAATTTGGCTCAGACAAACACGGCTGCCTTTCCGCCTCGGGTCTTCAGACGCTCCAGGAGGTTGACATGCGCTTTGACAACGTTCAACCATCTCATCGGCGGTAAGAACGGTCTGCAATGCACGTGCAAAGGTTCATTCTGCTGCGTTTCCGAGCTCTGCGAGCGAGATGGTGATGATGCTCTCTGATTACTGGCAAAGGTGGCAAGCTTAGGTCTCTATGTATGCCTTTTATTGCGCAGTAGAGGAGTATGACCACGACATGTGCTGGGGATGGACCATCGTCTGTACGTCCTATAACGATAAATGAGAAGTTTAATTAAGCCGTCGCTGCTATTTATTGACTTACCTTAGTGCGCCTTGAGGACGAGTATTGGCAAAGTAGGATGATAGGATAGCTAGATAATAATAATATAGTCGCCGTAGACCGAAAGCTTAATAAGATATAGGGTAACCTAGGTCTCTACGGACGCGTCTAAGAAGCCTAGTATATTATAGTAGGCTGTGCTAAAGACGCTATGCCTCTGGGGGAACTATTTAACCCTAACTAGGTTATTATATACGAGTTAGCCTTGTGTTATTATAACCTAATATTATAGGATAGGGAGGCCCTAGAAGGGGCTGATGTGTCTAAGGCCTAGTAGTACGCCTATGTATTAGAACTCGAGGAAAGGGAGCTAGGCGCTTGCGGAGAGTTCTTTATTTACCTTAACTAGGAATTAATTAATCTCCTCGCTTATATACCAAGCTAAGAAGAGCTGGCGATAATAGAGCTAGCTAATTAAAGTAAATAGTATAGGACTATTAGGTTAAGGCTATCTCTCTCTTATATAAGGTTACTAAAGATGGAGATGATATGGATAAGATAATGTAATATCCTATAGGTAGGAGGCGTATTCGTATATATAATTTTTTCGAAACCTTTCTACACCTCTGCGAAGGGAGCTTAGACGAAATAGGCGTTAAAGGTAATAACCGGGAGCGCTATGTCGAAGATACGCATCCTTGCCCGGCGTGTTACGAACCATGCGAGGTGACACAAGCCAACTAGGCGCCAGGTACTGCGGGGCACGGCAACTGCCCAGATTAGGAAAGAAGGTGACGACAGGTCACGTGACCTCGTCACCCGGATCACCAGTGACCATGGTGAGCGCTGCTCACCAGTGAGCACAGTGATAATAAGTGATCTAAGAGATCAATAGAGAGATGGAATAGTATATTAAGGACACTCATTACCTAGACTAAGATAGATAGCTTCTAGATCTCTAGTAATTAATCTAAGCAATAGTTTTACTATTAGAGTCTTTATACTCTAATAGGACCTTACCTATGACTTATCGTGCCACACATTACTTAAGTATAAGCCTAGCTTACTTACCCTAAGCAACAGAAACCCTATAGTGCCTTAGGAACTAAGCCACCGTTATATTTTAATTACTCCTATTTAGTAAGTTACCCTAACTTAAGCAGCTAACCACTATACCATCTAATAGCAACGCTTCTAGACCCTCTATTAGTAAGGAGGATCTTATTAAGGAAGTTCTTAAACTCCGCAATCGCATAAGACACCTTAAAGCCGAGGCTAGAGGAAAAGTAGGAAAAGTGCTATAACCTTAAAGCTATAATAGCGAGGGGAGTATATAATCTTTCCTTACCCAGTCTAAGGCTTACCTCTAAAATAACCGCGGGTCTATTAGTAGTAATAGTGCTAAGGTTAAATACATCGGAGGACTCCTCATCGGCAAAGTAGCTAAGTGGTAGGAGCTAACCCTCCGGGACTACCTTAATAACGAAGTTACAGGCTATAAACCTAACACTATCTAACTATTTAATAACTATAAAGCTTTTAAGTAGCTCCTCGAAAATACCTTTAAAAACCTAGATAAAAAGTAAACCACTATAAAATAGCTTAGCAACTTAAAATAAACTAGGTCTGCCTCTTACTATTACTAGGAGTTTAATAATATTATTATAAAACTTAATTAGGCTAACCCACCTCTTATTAAATCCTTTTATAAAGGATTATATAAAGAAGTAAAGGACGAACTTAGTAAAAATAATTAAACTAAGAGCCTCTTAGAATTTATCGCCTAGGTAATCAAAATTAATAATTAACTTTATAAAAGACGTATAGAAAAGAAAAAGTATAATAAATATACGCCGTTTAGTAGACGAGCTAATACATCGCGTGTATAATATACTTCCACTTCCTATAGGACCCACCCTAGAAGAATAGAATTAGATATAACTCGTAACAAACTAAAGAAGAAGGGTTCTAGAGTCTACTATAACTACGGCAAAAAAGGACATTTTATAAATAAATATCGCTAGAAGAAATCTTAGAAACTAGTACCGGAGCGGAATGCTAGTGTGGCTTAGAAGGATGAAGTTCCACATACTAGCCTCCACTTCTCCGCGTACTACTAGGATAATTATCTCATCTATAAATCCGCAAAAGACGGGGCCGGATAGTACCCGTAGGAATAACAAGTCTATATAACGATTAGTGAAGATTAGGATTTCGGAACCTAACCTCCACTAGACTACTATAAATCGTTCCTAGATCCCGAACAATAAGAAGTTATTAAAGAAACTAGTAAAGAAGACAGCTGCGAAGGAGAAGAGGACGAGAACCACGTATATAGATTAGGAATTAACATTACTAACCTAGACATTTTAAAAGAAGTATTCACTATAGGTTCTATCTAAAGCCTTAACCCCTTTACCTATCTAGGTAATACTAAAGGAGTATATCTAAAAAGCAAGGAATATAATATTATCTCGTGGTTCTCTTGCGTATACCACCACTGTAAATCACACCTATAGGAAAAACTTAATAACCAATGGTTCCCCACTCGGAATAATAATATAAATCTAGTGGAAGTAGTATTCCGCTAGGATGAATTATATAAATAGATAATCGCAAATAAATACCTAAATAGATAGGCCCTACTTATTAGGCTAGGTTATATATATAACCCACTAATAGTTATACCAAACCTAATATAGCCTTAGTCGGCTACACCTTCATTAAGCTAAGAATAAAGGACGACTAATAGAGGAGATCGACCTAAGAGTCACTCTAGACGCTCTAAGGAAACCGAAGATTACCATAAACGACTCCGTAACGCCGCATAAAAGAATAAAAAGAATAAATCGTTAAAAAATAGATATTACTAGTAGTAAACGGGGGAAACTCCTAGCTTTAAGAGAAGACCCTTATATCTACCTATAATAGGAGATACTTAGTTCTAGATATTATTATATTAGGATATAAGGCTAAGGTAATAATTAATAGCGGAGCGTAATTAAATTTTATCTCGCTAAATCTTATTAATAAATTAGAATTGCCTTAGGTAAAGAAAAATAAGCCCTACCGACTCCGAACCGTAGAAGGCGAACTTATTGCCTACAATTAAGGAATTATAGAAAGAGAGACTATACCCCTCTTAATCTATATAGAAGGAAAGGAATATCTTTTTAGACTTAATATTATAGAGATCTTATAATACGAAATAATATTAGGGATACCCTAGTTATAAGTAAGTAATCCCTAAGTTAACTGGAGAATAGGCTAACTTTAGTGGGATATGCTAGGAAGCACATTAGTTACTAAGAAGTAATCGCGAAAGGATCCCTTATATAATAGTGGAAAAGAGGCACTTAGGATATACGTAATTACTAAGGAGCCTACGCTAATACTAAAGGAGATTCCTAAGGAATACTTAAAATATAGCAAACTATTTAGCGACGAGCTTAAAATAGGATTACTAGAACACAGCCGTTAGGACCACGAGATTAATCTCCAACCCGGTATAGAGCCCAGATTTTCTAAGATCTACCCCCAGAATCCAGCCTAAGAAATTACGCTAAAAGAATACCTTAAAGAAAATCTAAGAAAAGGATATATTCGACTATTAACCTCACTAGCTAGATACCTATTACTCTAGGTACCTAAGAAAAACGGAAAACTAAGACTATATATTAACTATTATAAACTTAATAATATCATAATTAAGAATCACTACCTATTACCACTTATTATAGAACTTAAAGATAAGCTCTATAAAGTAAAATAGTTTATAATACTTAATTTAAAAGGAGCCTATAACTTAATTAGGATAAAGGGAGGAGATAAGTAGAAAACCGCCTTCCAGATAACTAAAGGACACTTCGAGTATCTTATAATGCCTTTTAGCCTCACTAATACACCTACGACATTCTAAATAATAATCGATTATATTCTAAGAAGATAACTTAATAGGTTTATTATTATCTACCTCAATAATATCCTCATCTTCTTAGAGATATTAGAAGAATATAAGAAACACGTGTATAAAATCCTATAAACACTATAAGATAACAAACTCCTTATTAAAAGAGAAAAATGCAAATTCTATAAATAGAAAGTTAAATTCCTAGGATACGAAATACTACTAGGAGAAGTACGCATAAGCCCGTCAAAAATCAAATCCATATAAGAATAGCTAGTACCTAATATAGTTACTAAAGTTAGAGGATTCCTCGGATTTGCTAATTTCTATAGGAAATACATCCGCGGATACGGAGGTATTGCGATACCCCTAACCAACCTTACGAAGAAAGACTAACTATTTATATAAACTAACAGAGAATAAGAAGCCTTTAAGAAACTCAAATAATCCATCCTAAATAAACTAGTTCTCAAAACAGCAGACCCCTCAAAACCATTCGAAGTTAAGACTAACGCCTCGGACTTCGCCCTTAGCGGTCAACTAGGACAACAAGACGACGAAGGTCACCTCCACCTAGTAGTATTCTATTCGTAGAAACTACATAGACTATAACTTAACTACTAAATCTATAATAAAGAACTCATAGCTATTATTAAA
The DNA here is from genome assembly GCA_002242745.2 of Lecanicillium sp. LEC01. Lineage (NCBI taxonomy): Eukaryota > Fungi > Ascomycota > Sordariomycetes > Hypocreales > Cordycipitaceae > Lecanicillium > Lecanicillium sp. LEC01. The sequence continues at coordinate 19,856 of NIWZ02000069.1, forward strand.
GCATTTAAAGAATAAAAACACTATTTAAGTGGAACTACATATAAAGTTAAGGTATATATAGATTATAAAAACCTCACCTCATTCACATCTATAAAGGAGCTAAATAAACAACAAATACAATAAGCCGAATTCCTATCTAAATTTAATTTCGAGATTATCTATCAAAAAGGTAGTAATAATAGACAAGTAGATGCGCTTAGCTAAAGAGAAGATCTTAAACTAGACTAAGAGGTCGAGCGAGTCGCCCTCTTAAAAACTACTAAATAAGGGAACTTAGAACTAGGAACCAGGTACCTTAATGCAATATAGAAGGTAGAACCAGAAGACAAATAAATAAGTAGATTCAAACTCTACTATACTAATAATAACTTTCTAGAACACTAGGAAATAAACCCTCATCTTAGGAAGAAATAAAACTATTTCTATTATAAAAGCGACCAGTACATTCCATAGGATCTACAAGAGTCACTTATAAAAGAGATTCATAAGCACAAACTACATAGACACCAAGGGGTATACAAAATAATCTAACAAATCCAACGAAGTTATAACTTTCCAAACCTACGAAAGGTAGTTTAATAAGTTATACACAAATGCAATATATATAACAAAGCAAAAGCAAGTTAACACTTACTATATAGAGAATTATAACTAATCTTACCACCTATATAAGCATAGGAAATAGTAGCTCTTAACTTTATTATTAAACTACCCCTATTAATTAAACCCATAACTAAAGCTAGATTCGATAGTATTATGGTTATAACTAATAAACTCACGAAATACGCTTACTTCATTCCCTACATAGAATCCAGTATAGCTACCGACTTAGTATATATATTCTTACGAGAAATTATTAGCCGACACGGTGTACTAAAGACACTTATATCGGATCGAGATAAGCTCTTTATATCTAATTTCTGGAGAAGCTTGATATAGTAACTAGGAGTTAAACACAAGTTATCCACAGCTTTTCATCCACAAACTAATAGACAAACCAAACGACTTAACCAGATGCTAGAATAATATTTACGAAGTTATATTAATTACTAATAAAATAACTAGGTATAACTATTACTAACTACTCAAATAGTATATAATAGCTTAGAAAATAAATCTATAAAAATAACACCACATAAAGCAAATTACGGATATAACTACGATATTATAACTACGAAACTAACTAATATAGAAGCACCTATAGCTATAATTATAGTAGATTCCCTTATAGAAATCCAGAAAAATCTTTAATAAGAATAGATATTCCTTTAAAATAGAATAAAACATTACGCGGACTAAAAACGGTTGCCAGCGCTAACCTTAAAGGAGGGAGATAAAGTTTACTTACTATACAAAAACGTTAAAACTATATAACTAAGTAATAAACTTAATTAGAAGAAACTTAGACTATTTAAGATTAAAAAGAAATTATTAGATATTAACTATACACTATCGTTACCTTATAATATAAGGATATATCTAACATTTTATATTTCACTTTTAGAACCTACACCTAGGAACGTAGAGATCGATGTTTATACGGAAATTATACTAGAATAAAATATTAAGTATAAGGTTAAAAAGATTCTATAAACTAGAAAAAGTAAGAAAAAAAAAGAGTACCTTATTAAATAGAAAAACTACCCTAACTCTAAAAATACCTAGGAACCCAAATCTAACCTTATAAACTACTTTAACCTAATAAAGTACCTTTAACTAGAACCTTAGTTAAAATAATAGACTAATTAATAGCGTCTATTATACTAACCGAAAAAGCGTTTCTAACCGCCTCCGACTCTAAGTAAGCTACGTCAATTAAGGAGAAATCCAGCAAGTCCGCATTAACCTCGGCTATACCATCCTCTTTATCTAACTCCTACATCCCCCTATTAAACAGCTCCTTCTCATAAGCATAAAGTAAACGCTTCTACTTCCTTAGATAAGTTAAACGAGCTAAGGCTTTAGTAGCCTCATAATAGGCTCTTAAAGCTTTCTCTTAGGCTAAAGCTAAAGCTTCTTTAGCATTATCTTCTTAGCGCTCTATCTTTAAGAGCACAGATATCGCGCGGGTAAGCGAGGCACCTACGAAAACCCCGTCACAAGGACGAGTACGACGAACGCACGCCGAATAACAAGGAGAACCTTCTAACATAACGCATCGCGTCTTAAGACGAAAACAAGGTGTACAGGGCATAATATCGTTAAGAGAATCCAAACCGCGGAGATTAATACAATAGGTAAGACAGTTATAAGCAGATTTACTATCTCGAGAATTCTTACTCGTATAATTAGCAGGCATTTTAAGACATAATAATAGAAGAAGGAAAGAGGATACACACCTAAGGAAATTCACGTAGACCTATTATAGTGGCCTTAGGGATAAGACCAATAGAGGAGGGACATTATATTACAAACCATACGAGGTGACACAAGCCAACTAGGCGCTAGGTACTGCGGGGCACGGCAACTGCCTAGATTAGGAAAGAAGGTGACGACAGGTCACGTAACCTCATTACCCAGATCACCAGTGACCATAGTAAGCGCTACTCACTAGTAAGCACAGTAACGATAAGTGATCCAAGAGATCAATAGAGAGATGGAATAGTATATTAAGGACACTTATTACTTAGACTAAGATAGATAGCTTCTAGATCTCTAGTAATTAATCTAAGCAATAGTTTTACTATTAGAGTCTTTATACTCTAACGGGACCTTACCTATGACTTATCGTGCCACATATTACTTAAGTATAAGCCTAGCTTACTTACCCTAAGCAACAGAAACCCTACAGTGCCTTAGGAACTAAGCCACCGTTACACGGCGGTACGAAACTGTGAGTGGGAAGTTTGTGAAATCTTTGGTTCGACTATAATTAGGTAACCCTGGTTGCGGGAGGTGTATGGAGATAAGATTCCGCCTCCCTAGGTAAGGCACCTAAACCTGCCGTTATCGCCTCTGTCTTTATAATAAGAAACGCCTAGCATATTCTTAGATAAAGAGCCGACTACTCCGTGGTGGTTCATGTTGCATGTCACGCGTGAAGGCAACAAGGAAACGCCTGTCTGGCGGGCTCTGGGGTTGAGGTACCAAGTCAGACCAAGCTACGGGGAAGAGATAACACCATCTCAATTATATTTCTTAAACTAACTGCGAGTTCAGCAGCGTGGAAATCCCGGTATACTAACATAGTCGATGGTGCTGTGCTTAGCCAAGTTGGCTCTCGCGATAAGCACGACTAATATATATACACTCGCCAGCCTAGGCCAGCGAGCGAAAAACAAGCCTATTCAGCCACATCCGAAGACGTAGGCCCTTCTAACTAACCCGTCTGGCCCCATAAGTTGAAGATTGAGTCGACTGTCGTACAAATGCCACAAACAACTGCTAATAACGGCTAACAGCCTCCTTATCTCCAAAATGCATGAGCGGCTTCATTAATATACTTGATTCCGTCTCCACGCCATGTATCATTTTCCATATGGCTCCCCGTATTCGCGTCCAAGAGGAGGTTTACAGGCTTCTCTTCACTGTACGGGTGCCAATGAACAGATCGGTCGCCCAACTCATTGTTAGGGTTTAGGTCGTGAATGAACGACGCCCACATACTCGCCATCATTAAACTGAGATTAATGTAAGATTTGGGCAAACTAGTAAAAGGCTTTGTACCGTGATAGCCCAGTCCAGCGATGTTATTCAAGACAAAAGCAACTTCCTCAAAATGCGTCGAGCCAAGAAGCGGGGGAACACTCGACGACTGAGCATTAAACCGATAGGAATATGCTGTTGTCAATGTCTTTGACCACGACTCGCATTGCCTTCGTCGGTTGGCGTGCATGGTATAATCTCCGGCAAAACTGGACGTCCTCCGCCACTGTAAGTCCATTGAAGCTACCCGCTGGTTGCCTAAGAAGGCTGGGATACCCTGTGAGGGATCGTCGGGGTACAGCTGCAGGATTTTCTGGGCGACAGATGGGGGCATATGAAAACCCAGACTTCCGTCTACTGATACTTATCAGACATGGGAGGGCTGTAATGAAATTGTTGGCGAGGACTTACTGGTGAGATACTCATACCACTCATGCGTGGTGTTGATCCCGACGGGTCCAAATGCTGTTCCTTCATCCGAGTTGGTCCCTATTATGATTGGCACTTTGACAAACTGACTGTTGTCAAGTTGAATGCTTCCCCAGTTCCGTACCATATCGCCATCCAGCGTGGGCCAGAAATTGTACTGCGAGTTCCCATCTGTTCCATTTAGTACCGAATTGAGTACTTCAAATGGGACTTCCCGAAGGCAGTGCAGTGTATCGATAATATTTGAACAATTCACCTTGGACACCAGATCATCATAAGTGGATTGGAATATCGTTGTGTTCACGGCATTGACGGACACGGATGCGCCTGATTGCATAATACCGGCACGGAACAACTTGTCGTCTCGGCCGCCGTACGCTGTGAGGTGGTAGCCTACGGAGATTGCTCCAGCTGATTCACCCCAGATGGTGACCTTCTTTGGGTCTCCACCGAATGCTGCAATATTTTCTTGAATCCATCGCAGTGCAAGTCTTTGGTCTCTGAGACCCAAGTTGGTGTTTCCACTACCTAGAACTTGATTAGAGCTGATAAAGCCCCATGCCGAGAGTCGATAATTGAGTGTGGCGGCGATAAACGGGTTTCCTGGTGATTGGTTAGATCAGTAGCACCTATAGGGCTGCTTCTTGCTTAGAAATATACCGATCTCATGTGCGTTCTTCACGATCCCCGACATGTTGTACCGCTGATCCGCCCCTGAACCCATATAGAAGCCTCCGCCATGGATCCAAACCGCGACTGGAAGTTTGCTTCTCGATGTCACGGATGAGCCACGAATCACGTTCAGAGTCAAACAGGCCTCTGACTGGGGATACCAGATCGAGTCAGACTATTATGGTATTAGAGCATGGCGACGAGGTTAGATTGATTAGAGTCTCACCCCATAGCCGACGCAGATATCGGAGTACTTCGTTGCCTGGCGCACCCCACCCCAACTCTCGGTCAAAGGCTGTGGAGTGGTGAATCGAAGATTTCCAATGGGTTGCTGGGCGTAAGGCATTCCTAAGAAAAAGTCCTGGTTGTACGTCGTACTATAAAGCCCGATATATGTTCCATTTCGCACCCTAACAGAGGGAGACCTGTCTCCCGCTACAGCAGTGCATACGGATGCCCGCAAGAGGAGAACGCTTAGAAGTAGTAACAGCATGGCATCAACCTAAACTGCGTATCTTTCTGGTGCTTTTTGCGCGTCTGCCTCCAACAAAATCTCTTGTGCATAACAAGTTCAGCAAGCCATAGGGACTATATAATACAACGTTATAGGACACTCTCAGCATGTGGGGACTACGCCAGGAGTGCAGAACAACCCCAAGGAAGGAAAGCTTCATGAAGGTAATGGTTTAGAGGCCATGACTACACTGGAAGGTTGGCCTACAACGGTGAGGTGGCTGGTGCTAGGGTTGGTATACACAACAAAGCCGCTTACAGCTACCGTGGATCTGCAAGCCACGCTTTATTGCAAAGTATTACAAATTCATAAAAGGACCGATTGTGAACTGCCGTTAAACGTTCGCGAAAGAGGGGCTTCATATTGGGAGCTGCGAGCATGGCTAGTAATTAATTTCAATCTGGTTGTTGCCGGAAGCCAACAATATGCGGGGAGCGAACCCCAACTTTGAACTGCTTGTATGTGATTCGGAGATTTACAGTGAACCCGGTTGCAAGAAGGACGGCCCGATTGCTGGCACGATGCTCCCGAAGTTTAGCCAGGTGGCTTGCCCATGACATTTGCCGATGACCTTTGCCGAGGACTCGAAAATGGCATGACTGTTCCGATTTACGCAGTGTAATCAAGTGAAATAAAACGAAACTGGAGAATACTGCAAACGGACTAACTGCCGGGCCTGTCGTATATGCCGAATACTTTGGTACGAATGGCATACGAAGTACGCACCGAGGGAGGTAGCTAAGACTGCAAATAAGTGAAGGGTTCATGCGTCATATTTTGATTTTGTTCATAAATTCTACATTGTGTTTCTATGCGGCGTACTGTGGGGTTCGTCTCGGGATTTAGACATGGAGATAGGGACACATGCAGATGTGGATACATGGAGTCTGGGGATATGGGACTACGTCGTTGACTATCAGCTTTCAATTTAACATCTGAATGCGTCATATGTGCATGACTCGCATCTATTACCGCAGTTCCTGGATTAGTTTTGATCGCAGAAGAGTACATTGAGTGCTGTGAAATTGTCTAGGAAGGCGTAGCCAGCATTCCAGCTATACTGCTGCGTGCCATGCGCGTCTCTCTGAGCATCTGCTATCCAGACGTCTGTACGAGTAGGAGGGGATTTCCAAGGTCAGGTATTAAACACCAGGACGGTGGGTCAGGAGCCCACTGAGCTTTTCCACCACTTGCCTCTGAATTGAAGGGCTGGCCTCTTTCTTGGTAACGGCATCTCCCACCGTAATACTAGCGTAACAGCCATGGCCTAGCACGATGGCAAGGTCTGTCGGTAGCTGTGAAGGTCCGCAGGCTTTGTCATTGTCGGTATTGTCGGCATTGTCGGGGCTGCTCGACGGTTCGTAGTGGCCAATCTTTGTCAGCACGAACTTGACATCGCTGACCCTTGAGCAGCCTGTGGAGTTGTAATGTGGAAAATTGACGTTAAGCCAGGTGTCGCTTGGCAGGTACGGTCGCCTTCCTGCTGTCAGGTGATTGATGAGCTTCACAGCAGCCGCTGCGTAGAGCTTGCTGAACAATGGCCTAGGCTCATTCCACCCGGTTCCATTACCCCAGCCTGAGAATGCCAGCGCAGGTATGCCCCTTTCACGCGCTGCAAAAGTTGCGGCACCAACAGTGCCGGACACTTCGATACTTTGGGCCACGTTAGGACCTACATTAATGCCGGAAACAGCCAAGTCGGGATGCTTGACGCCCAACAACGATGGCATGAGCTGGTCAATTCCGTAACGCATTGATGTTACCGGATAGGAGTTCACCCAGTTAAGGTGACGATCCCAACTCGCGTGACCGTATCGGGCTCCTTTTGGATGGCAGCTGTCGTAGTGGCAGGAGTCGTTCCTGCTGGTAGGAAAAGCATCCTTAGAGCCTGTGACAGAGTTAGTGGATTACATTGGCATATCTAAAGCCCTTGGCACGACAGATGCATACCTGTACCACTCTGGTTCTCGGCAGGAGCAGACACGACAACGTTATGACCAGATCCAGATAGGACATCGTACAATTCGCGTATGTTGGCTTCAGCCCAGCCATCGTCGTTTGAGGTTACGATGTTAAGTGCGTGTATCAACGCAACAAAGTGCATAAATGTGAGCAAAAGCATGATGAGATGTGAGAAAAGTATTTCCGATTTGGGGTACCATGTATATGCGAGATAAAGTTTACGTTCTCAACGGTAACCTTTCGCCAGACTGCGGAGATCGTTGCACATTTATATAGTCTCACTTCCAATTAGTACCACTAATGCTTGCCTGAAACTCGGAGACGCAGATACACCAAGGAACGCAATTACAGGATTCGGTTATTCGGTCTCGCTTTGCATTGCCTCGGTTGCGGCTGAGGCTTTGAGCGGCCTGATGTCTTCCTTGTCGCGGTCAAGCATCTCAGATTGGAAACTCGAGCAGCATCAGTGAAACAGGTTTGTGCCAGTTGGGAGAAGATCTACAAGCATTATGCTGTTCTATCGTTCCCTTTGAAAGTAAACCAGCACAACGTACTTACCGTGATCCATACGAGGTTTGCCCAGCAGGACGATTATCAGTATGTTGTCAAAGTCGCTATCGACGTCAAAGCGGCCTCACTGGATACATGCGGGGGACAACATTGAAGGGTAGACATGGAGTAACGCCACTCTAAGAGGCGCCGCTCTCCACCTAACGGTCCGATTACACAACGTCGTTCAAGCCAGGCTCATCCACAAATCCTCCGGCCCATGGCCGGGGCAAGACCATTTCCATAGGTCGGTGGGCTGCTTGCCGCATGCGCTGTCTCACGATTTTACCTAAATAGGAATGTAAAGTGAGGTCTGCACGCTTAATCTCGCCTGTTAAGCTTCGGTTAAACTTCTGTAACGTCGGCATGGGTCTCCGCCATGGCTCCGCTGCGACATATCATGACTGGTACTTTCAAGAGCCAGAGCCGCTGAGTTGGTTTATTGAGCTACTTACCCATAATTGGATATACAGCGTTATCGCATATATCTCTGGCGCATTATATAAATATATAACGTGATTCGGTCCATCCACTACCCGTTCTTTTGTCATATGCCTTGTCTGCATCCCTCTTTCGTAAGAGACTTCTTAATCTTCCTTCTGATTGCTTGCTGAACGAAATGAAGACTTCGGCGCTCGTAGCTGCCCTTCTGTTGCAGCTGTCAGGCAATGCTGTTGCAGGACACCACTTACGCAGCCCCTCTAATGGCACAGAGGGTTACTGGTCCTATGGCCGTTCAGAGCCAGTGAATGACTCACGTTAGTCCCAACATCTCGGGACGCCATAATTCTAAGGGCAACATGCTAACCTATACTTATATAGCTGTCGCCAAAGTGGTATGTGATTGGGCCGATGCTTATGCCAAAGCCCGGAACCTCGTCTCCCAAATGACCGATGAAGAAAAGAATAACATCACCTATGGACACCCTTCCAACAGCAACGGCTGTTCCGGAATGACTGGTAGTGTTCCTCGATTGGAATTTCCCGGAATCTGTCTCCAAGACGCTGGCAATGGTCTTCGCGGCTCGGATATGGTGAACTCCTATCCCGCTGGTATCCACGTTGGTGCATCTTGGAACCGTGACCTTGCTCATGCTCGAGCTCAATATATGGGTGCCGAGTTCAAACGCAAAGGTGCAAATGTTATTCTGGGACCTGTCGTCGGTCCAGCAGGAAGAGTCGTTAAAGGCGGTCGAAACTGGGAAGGTTTTGGAAGCGACCCTTATCTGTCTGGCATCCTGGCGGGAGAGACTGTCCGCGGCTTGCAGCAAAATGTCATTGCTTGTGTTAAGCACTTAGTGGCAAACGAGCAAGAAACGAATCGTAACCCTCCGGCGTTACTGCCAGACTCTCTCAACCAGTCGCTTTCGTCTAACTTAGATGACAAGACTATGCACGAACTGTATTTATGGGCCTTTCAGGACGCAGTAAAAGCTGGCGCTGGCTCCGTCATGTGCAGCTACAATCGCATTAACAACAGTTACGGATGCCAGAATAGCAAGGTCATGAACGGTCTACTTAAGGGAGAACTTGGTTTCCAAGGATTCGTTGTATCGGATTGGACTGGCCAGCGGTCTGGTGTTGCCAGTGCAAATGCCGGTATGGATCTTGCCATGCCTGACTCCAAGTATTGGGAGAACAACACATTGGTCATGGCTGCGCAAAATGGCTCAATGCCTCAATCCAGACTGGACGACATGGCCACGCGAATCATTGCCTCGTGGTATAAATACGCCGAGTTTCGTGATCCAGGACATGGACTGCCAAAGAGTCTTCTTAAGCCGCATGATCTTGTTGAAGGCCGTGACCCAAGCTCTAAGGCGACCATACTGCAGTCTGCTATTGAGGGACATGTCCTGGTGAAAAATATTGCCGGCGCTCTGCCGTTGTCCAAACCAAAATTCCTATCGCTCTTTGGGTATGATGCAGTGCCACCCAGCCTGAATACCGCAGACGACTCCACCTTAGGCGGCTGGGCCTTTGGACTTCAAAATGCTCTGACATACCCTAATGGTAGTGCAGTCAATAACAATACTGAGATGGCCATGTTTCTTTCTAGCACAGATCCAAGCTTCCGGGGCCCAGGTGTCGCATTCAATGGTACGCTCTTGGCCGGAGGCGGGTCAGGCGCAAGCACAGGATCTTACATCGACGCTCCTCTTCACGCTTTCCAGCGTCAAGCATACGACGATGACACGTTTTTGGCTTGGGACACAGCCTCGATAGACCCCTTTGTCAATCCAGCCAGCGATGCTTGTCTCGTCCTTATCAACGAGGCGTCATCTGAGGGTTGGGATCGACCATATCTGGCAGATCCCACCTCCGACACGTTGGTGCAGAACGTAGCCGCCAAGTGTTCAAACACCATGGTCATAATTCACAACGCAGGTATTCGCCTGGTTGACGAATGGATTGACAATCCCAATATCACTGCGGTACTGTACGCACATGTCCCTGGACAGGACAGTGGCCGCGCTCTCGTCGAAGTCATGTATGGCAAACAATCACCGTCTGGTCGTTTGCCGTACACCGTTGCCCGCAAGGAGTCTGATTATGGCGCACTGCTAGAACCTGTTGTGCCATCTGGTACCGAGAATGAGTACTATCCTCAATCTGACTTCAACGAGACAGTGTATATCGATTACAAGGCTTTTATTGCTAATAACATTTCGCCTAGATTCGAATTTGGCTATGGACTGACTTACTCGAATTTCTCATACGCCAACCTAGAGGCCAAAACCATCCCTCGCGCTGATCTGGCTTACCTGCCTAAAGATGACAACACGGTCACCGAAGGAGGTATCTCTACGCTATGGGATATTATCGCTGAGGTACATTGCACTGTTGAGAATATTGGAACACTATCCGCGGCAGAAGTGGCTCAGCTATATGTGGGCATTCCGAACGGTCCTGTGAAGGTTCTTCGCGGGTTCGAGAAGAAGATCATTAGGCCTAAGGAGTACACCAAAATCGTCTTTAAACTAACTCGTCGCGACTTAAGTCATTGGGACGTAGAAAAGCAGGCTTGGGGTCTCCAAGCTGATCAATACCCCGTCTATGTTGGCAAGAGTGTCCTTGATATTCAGTTAAAGGGCTTTCTACTTATCCCTTAGATAGTTATTAGACGTATAAATCTTTCCTATGGACATCGCGAAATAGTTGATAGAACTAGAGAACTCTATACTATTATACTAATTCTTATATAACGCGGATTTTAGTAGACTACACTAGGTAACCCCGCTATAAAAAAAAGGAAACCTTACCGCTATTTAGTAGAATACGCTAGGAAAAGTATAGTAGAATTCTTTAGTGTATATATAGGGTTATAACCCTATAAACTTAATATAATATTATATAATATTAAATATATATATATACTAAAAATATCTAGTTATTTTATAAATAAATAAAGGAGATATTGCTCGTAGCGTAGAAGGCCCGGTTAAGATGAGGGGAGGCCCTCTCAGGCTACGTAGATGGGACTGGGATAAAAAGAATCATTGAAACATGCAACATCACATTGTCGACTTATGCAACGACTACTACCGGCGTGATAGGGCTTCTCCCACAGCGCGGTACATTTCACAATCTAACCTCTTCTGTCTCCCGCCACCTGTGCGTGTCTGCCTCTTTTGTCTACATACACTTAGATGCTGATAAAGTGGGTTGGGATATCGATTCGTCCATAACCACCTACTAGACTGTCTGTGAGGTGTATTCTTCTTGCCAAATTGCCATCATTTGGAATCTTTGGTGCTTCAGACACTTTCTTCTGGCTCAGATCAGACTCTGCTCTCTCAATGGATTCTCAGACCTGAATTGCTTTGGTTTTGCACGCCGGGCAGTGCCTCGTCAAGCCGGCAGACTTCGCCAACTGCCAACAAACACTTCGAGAAGTGGTCGTCAGTGTGTGCGCTACAGCGTGCCCTTCTATGTTGGCAACCGAACCACCCGGTCAACTCACACAGATTTCACTGACCCGACGGTTGTGCTTCCTAGCCATTACTTGGATCAGAATTTTCTCGATGGGGGAGTATCGAGAGACGACTACCACAGGCGCCACGTCATCGCGCAGGGGCCTTGGCGCGTCATGCACCCGCCTAGTCGCTTGTTGACGCTCTTCTCAAGGGAGCACAGTGAGGTGATAAGAAGCTTTCTTAGGCCTGGACAGATCCGCGACCAGTTCCTACGTGTCGCCAAGGCCCTGCATCTTCCGTTAGGGTCAGGCAACGACATGGAGAGATTAGAATCGCTGGGAAGGCCTGCAGATGCTAAGGCGGAGTTTCTGGCTAGGGAAATTTGGGAAGACGTGATTCTTATGAGTGGGCCGTGAAGCTTTGGTCTCTAGATAAACGAGATGCAAGTTGGTCACTTGCTGGAGCGGGCACTACGGATGGCTCTTCTGTGAGGTTAATCCGAAACGTAGATCTGGTTACATATCTACTATAAGAGAACGAGGTGTAGAAAACAGTGTGGTAGGCACAGAGTTGGTAACTGTGGAGGAGGCTTTAAGACTGAACGCGACATCACATCACCAATGAACCGCTGTAAAGCCACCCTGTAGTTGCATACAGTTGGACTTGGAGTCTAAACGAGAAGTTTGTTCTCTTGATGAGCTATATAGTGAAGTAAGTCAACACATAAGAGCCTAACGGTATGGTCATCGCACCGCACTGTGGTTTTCTCAGGCCGTTGGCCGTGATTCGTTGTGGGGACAAAGGCATGCAGCTATGATATCATAGTACGTAACCCGAAACTCTGCGACAGACCAGATAGAAAGAAAAGTAAGTCTTAAATTAGACAAGTTGGCTTAATCAATATCAATTTTAACACTCGTCGCTCAAGATAACAATGCATAAAGAAGACGCTAAACCCGCCAATCGCACCACTCCGCCTGAAGACCAACGTTCAAAGGCAGGCGCAGCGTATCGCTGGGGCAAACACCTTCGTCTGAGCCACAAGGCTCAGATCCATCCAAAATGCCTCCAACTCATCCGGTTCACGCGATTGCATTAGAAAAACAAAAAGAAATGCGCCGCAAAGGTATAAATCCCGTGTTAAAAAGCTGAAATGGACGAAGCAACCAAGGGACGTGGGAAGGAGAGGTCATTCTGGAGCAAGTACACCGCAACTCTTGGACCATGGGCCAGGTAGCTACAACCACAACAGAAATAATGTACACCATGACTCTTTTAGAAAGTCTTCTATCATGTTTATTTTATAAACTAAGTGGTGGCATTAAAAACGTAAAGGCTCTAACTATAGCAGCCTTAAGCGAAACTATCGTCAATCGGGCAAGAGCATCGGTATCAAATGCGAGGATATATCATATAGTGACGGTTTCAACAGCGAAGATAGAAGCAATGCTGACCAGTAGGGTTTGCTCACCAGTTTGGTTGCGAGCAAGTCTGAGACATCTACTCCGGTACGGAATTACTGTACTCGTATCTGCGGGCATCGTAAGGGGGGGTTGACTACTAAAGGCGGGTGCACTGCCTGCTGGTTCGGGCAACTGTTAGCTAGGGAGATTTCTCGTGCCAGAGCAAAGCGAGTTTACCAGTCACAGGCGAAAATAAATATTCAATACACGAAATCATTATAACAAATCATTTGGTTATTAGAAAAATAAAGCTGAATATGATTCAAAGTCTTAATGGACTTCGTTTGAGTGTCTTTCTAAAACGGGTCACGGCATTTATGGTTAAAGCTTGGCAGTGGCTAGGTCGAAATATATACCTTTGCGGACAGAACAACGTGACGCAAGCGCTCCTAAAGGATGCGCGAGTCCTGAAATATTTAAATCGGTCAAGCTGACCTATAATAAACTTTTAATTGTTCTGCTATCCCGACAGGAACAGATAATGGAAATAAGTATGGTCGGATAGTCGTCTGTTGATTGCTAGAATAGCTTTAGATCTACGATGATGAGTTTTAAAAGTGGTTCAAAAATTAAAGTCTTTTGTACCTTAACGGTGCTGATTGATAACTTTGACGGATTTTGAAATGGTCGAGATATCGCTGCGACTTCAACAAGAGGCACACTTGTATAGTCTGCTCCTACACGCGTGGCAGATGTCAAAGTTTTAAGATTTCAAAAGCGCCAGCTTGTTCGTTTCCCAGATCACCTAAAACAATATTTCCTCATCAGGTTAGACAGATTTCAGTTTCTCCTACATGCCAAGGCACATAACCGGTATTTACTGTTAAAGAATGAAGCTGTGGTGCGGAAAACATGTCATTCGCTCCGGTCCCGGTTAACGACGGCGGTAGATCCCCTATTTGGCCAATTTTACACAAGCATGTAATCATTTTTAATAGTCGTCGCACGACTTTATAACTCTCTCCTTCAATAAACGTCTAAGCGCATAGAAGGAATCCAACAGCTGGTGAATATATAGTGGGATCACAGCGGAAATGCACATACGTCAGCAAAAAAAAAAACCCTTCTCAATAGTAGAATTTCCGTGTTTTTCAAGTCTTCTCTTATCCATCTCAGCTTGCTTGATATGTTTGCTTGTGCTACTGGTTCGTTTCTCTCGATCGGAGCCTCATAGCTGCCCTGCCTAGTCTAGGTATGACGCGTGGACTTTGACGCCCTCGTTCTAGAATCCGTTCAGGCATGTTATACGGGGCTACGGGGTCGACCTCGCTCTAGTGTAGTGTTAAATTCAAGGAATGGTAGCCAACGTGCCGCTAGCTAAATCATGCCCGCGAGTCGTTGCATGAGGGGGCCTCTTATGAAGATTGCAAGGCGTCTTTCTCCGCGGGTTTCTTGGATTGCGAAATCTAGGGTATTGTAAAATCGAATATATGACATCAGGGTGATTTGGCGTCACCATATACAGTTATATGCAACAGCTTCGGGAGAGCCGACATTGTCGGGGCGGTGCCATGAAAGCATAACGCTAGTTGCCCGGGTTTCCAAGATTGTGGCGCCAGTGCCCACTGGCGCCACAAACTCCCGCTACTCCAACGTTGAACCAAGGAACCTGCAAGTAATCGGGTAATCCACTTGAACGGTTCTTGTAAGACAAGCCAAGCTAGGACAAGCTTTTCTGTCCAAGCCGGGGCTACTGGAACTAGGACGTTGCGCAGACCGTTTTAGCATGCGTAACACTCCAGGCGCCGTTGGGAGCAGCCCCACCGCAAACACCAGTTCATGAGCGACGAGAGGATAGTTCGATCATGTCTTTGATACATCTACATGGGGTTTTGTTGCATACATGTATTACTCCAAAAATCAAGCTTCGGGGGCTTGCAAGGTCCTGTACGAGCGGAAATAAAGCCTTGTCAAAATGTGTCCATGTCCCGTCCGCGTGAGATTCGGTGGTCATCTCGGGGTGATCCGGCGGTAACCGGAAAATCAGTACATAAGAACAAGGTTTTCTCTAGCCACAAAAAGCCATGCCCCGATTTTCAAAGCGCTGGGTGTCGCTCAGAATCGATGGGTGAAGCAGCAAAGATGTCGCCATAGAAGCGGCCTGTTGAGCACAACGTGCGCGTGGCCATGCAGAGTGACGCCACAGTAGCTCAGCCACAGCCCCCACAACTGGTTCGCTCTCCACCCGGCGCCGCATGTGGCGTCTCTAGAAGCCGGTTTTCATCCAAACTGTTGTGCAAAATCAGCTCACATCCTGAACAAGGTTCTGAAGTTCCCTGTGTGTGGTGTGAGTAGGCTGTGCTGCGTGACATGAGCGTACGTAAAAGATGGTTGTTTGGCTCCAGATATTCTAGGCGCTAAAGCAACTTTTTTGTTGGCAGAGAGAACATGAGAGCCAAAGGGATATGGTAATATCTTTTCTTTTGCTGGACAAGAACATGACTATGACGCTGGTAGAGGGGCTGCCTCTTTGATGAGGCTACGACTATATGTAGCCGGTCGTGTTACCTGTTAAGTGGCTTGTAAAAGAATGCTTGGTATCTTCAAGAAAGCAACACACTGAAACACTACTTGACGCAGCAGTACTACTTTTTATCATCAGCTATTACTGTTAACAACCATGTCTTCCAACGACGTTTTCGATGTAGAGGCAGCAGACCTCCAAGCGACGAGTGCCAAAAATCACAACCATGTCATCCCAAGCGCACCAAGGAACGCCTTGGTGGTGGTCATTGGTGAATTCTGTGGCACTTTTATGTTTCTTCTCCTCAGCCTCATCGGCGCACAAACCGCCATTAACAACAACAACCCAAGTAACCCGGACTCTGATGCACCATTGTTGCCAATGACACTTTTGTATATTGCTTGTTCGTTTGGTGCCGCCTTGGCAGTCAATGTGTGGATCTTCTTCCGAGTAACAGGTGGCATGTTTAACCCAGCAGTAAGTATACCCCGAAAAAGAAATCGTCTTGGTCGCCTAACAGTCACTAACAAAGCAAACCAGGTTACCTTGGGACTTACACTTGTTGGCGCCGTCACTCCTCTTCGAGCCGCCATGATTATACCTACGCAGTTGATCGCAGGAATACTGTCTGCAGCCGTTGTCAAGGGCCTTCTGCCAGGTTCACTCCAAGTGGGCAATGCCCTTAGCAACGGCACCACGCCTGTCCAGGGTCTGTTTCTCGAAATGTTCTTGACTGCCCAGCTTGTCCTGACCATCTACTTCCTTGCCGTTGAGAAGCACCGGGCCACGTGCCTTGCGCCTATTGGTATTGGACTGTCGGTATTCATGGCGCATCTTGCCCTGACCAATTACACTGGAACATCGGTCAACCCGGCGCGTTCGTTTGGGCCTGCTGTTTTTGTTGGATTCCCCGGATATCACTGGATCTACTGGCTCGGGCCTGTACTTGGATCGGTGCTGGCCTTTGGCTTGTACACTTTGATGAAGTGGCTGGATTATACCACTGCCAACCCCGGACAGGACTCGGACAACATTAGCCGTGCCAACAACAGCAACACTAACGAGGATGCGCGAAAGAGCCAGGCTGGCTTCCAAAGTCGCAGTACTCTGGTTGGATCGCCAACAAGGGTGCCACGAGCAGTGAAGCATGGTAACTCGTCCTCGGACATGCAGATTGGCGATATGAGCAGAGCATACCGTGAACCAAGCAAAGGCAGCGCCGTTTGAGTTGGAGCGTCGTATTATTCAAAAGAATAAAGACTTGTAATATCGTAAAAGGACACATGAGGGATTGTTGGTACAGGACTGGAATAAATTAGACTTGTAGAATAGTTTTGCAAAATTTAATGAGTAATGATGTTTTCGTTTTGTTTGGTTCTTGACGATGAATAGCCATATCGAGTGTGAACAATGTTTCACAATAGATTATTGTATAATCATGTTCATACCTTGTAGGATCAAGTATAAAACCCAAACCGCTTGAATTAGACCTAGGTGTTGTTTTCCCGTGATGATGTGGCACTTGCACGTGGTACGGAGTACTTGCAACACAAACATAACATGTAATTACTACCTAGCGGAAGTCGCCTTCTTAGCCGACCCTACTGAAAGCAGCATCTGCCTCCACAAGAACGAGCCGACGATCCCTACTATACCAACTTAAAAACTGCCCACTAAGTAACTGATGGGCTGCGGGGTAATATCCCTGGACGCACTAAAAGCAGTGTCCCGCCTTCTGCCGAGTCTGCGTCTCAGCGCGCGCCGAGGGGACCCTTTGTGGTGGGGTAACCGGCCAGCCGTCTCTCAGAAATTTTTTTTCCAGTCCTCATCAAGGTGCCCCGCCAATGTCATCGCATGTTCCCTGCGTGCATGTGCCTGGTGCAAAGCGAAAGCCTACGCGACAGTTTCGAGCGATACGAGTACCGAGATTCCTAGTTCGAGTTGCAGGATCTAGCCAAGCGATACACCATCAAGTGTCTATAATTGTTTGACGCGAAAATTCTCGTCTGCGCTCACAATGGCAGACACGGACAACATGGAGGCCAAGGCCCCTCACAACAGCTTTGACGTACGTTTACCGATGCGACTCTGATATCATTTGATGCTGTGCGGTGCCGCGCGATTCTGGACCACCGGGTGCCTGTTGAATATAGCTCAAACACTGTCAAGTCAATTGTTGCCTAGAGCCGTCTGGCCCCAGGGATAGGCGAATACACCAGCACCAAGCTCCCAGGTTCATGTCCCCCGCCCTGCCTATCGTGAACGTCGCGGGGAGGCTCCTACGAGGCTCCAGCAGGGTCTGGGCGACAATTTTTATTGCAAAGCAGTTTCGTGGAGCCTCTTTGGTATTCGTTGTTTGCCAAACGGCGCTGCGTATCCCAAGATGTCCTGCGTTTACGAGATGGCACACAGGCACGACGGCGGGGTCCGAGATTGAACAGCCGGCGCCGTGGAAATGCGCATTCAACGGCCTGGCCTCTGCAAAATACTAGAACCAAATTCGCTAACCTTTGGCTTAATGCAGACTATCCTCGTTCTCGACTTTGGCAGTCAGACCAGCCACCTGATTCTTCGACGCCTGAGAAGCCTCAAGGTCTATGCCGAGATGCTGCCTTGCACGACCAAGCTTGCCGACCTTCCGTTTAAACCCAAAGGCATTGTTCTCTCTGGTGGTGAGTGTTTTGGGGACCAATTAAATTTCACCCCTATTATTCGAAATTTCTTACAGGACAATGATTTACACAAAGACATTCTTGTTACTAACTCGTTGCAGGCCCAGCGTCGGTGTACGACGAAGGCGCACCGCGTAAGCTCCGTCCGCTCACACCGTGCTCTCCTGTTCCAAGCTAACTTGGTCATCTTAAAGACGTCGATCCCGCTGTTTTCGATCTCGGCGTTCCTATTCTCGGCATCTGCTACGGCTGCCAGGAACTTGCTTGGAGGATTGACCCCAGTAACGTCGCTGGCGGCAAGGTGCGAGAATATGGCCACGCCGACGTCAACATTAACAACGCTGGAAACGCGCATGTCAATCGCCTCTTTGCCGGAGTCGGAGACTCGATGCAAGGTAAAAAAAGCCATCTTTGTCTGCCGACGATGCAAAATCGCTTACTCTCAACCTCTGAAAAGCATACATGAGCCACCTTGACAAGCTCGTCAAGCTTCCGGCTGGTTTTGTTGTGGTTGCGAGCACAAAGAACTCCGAGTACGCTGGTATCGCTCACGAGTCCAAGCCCATATATGGCGTGCAGTTCCACCCAGAGCTCGAACATGTAAGTCGGCGCTGAAACTCATCGTCATCAAACCCACCCAACCTAACAACGACCGTTCCAGACACCTCGCGGTCTTGAAATTTTGCACAACTTTGCCATCGATATTTGCGGGGCCCAGGCCGACTGGGTCATGAAGGACTTTATTCAAACCGAAATTTCCCGCATCAGACAGCTCGTTGGCGACCGCGCACAGGTCCTCGGGGCCGTCTCTGGTGGCGTTGACTCGACCGTGGCTGCAAAGCTCATGAAGGAGGCAATCGGTGATAGATTCCATGCTATTCTCGTTGACAATGGCGTCATGCGCTTGAATGAATGCGAGCAGGTCAAAGAGACGCTTGAGAAGCATCTCGGCATTAACTTGACTGTCGTCAACGGAGCGGACTTGTTTCTCAGCCGCCTCAAAGGTGTCACTGAGCCTGAGAAGAAGCGCAAGATCATTGGAGCGACCTGTAAGCCTACCTACCGAATCTACTTTTTTACTTTTTTACTTTTTCTTTGCTATTGACGTATTGACTCTCCAACAGTCATTGATCTCTTCCAACAAGAGGCTATCCGTATTGAAAAGGAAGCCGAGAACACCCCGAATGCTGGACCCATCGTCTGGTTCCTCCAAGGCACCGTAAGTTGAGCTTCTTGACTCGCCTCAGATTGACTTGCGCTAATTTTCTTGACAAGCTTTACCCTGACGTGTACGTTGCCGCCAACTTTATTAGACTTGATATGGGTCACTAACAGTTTCATCAGCATTGAGAGCGTCTCTTTCAAAGGCATGTTACTTCTCATCCTTCTACTGGATGTGGCTCACTTTTAATGAATCTTATACTGATGCCTTTGCAGGACCAAGCGCAACCATCAAGACGCACCACAATGTCGGTGGCTTGCCCGATACGCTCAAGGTAACGCCCCTCCTCTTTGACGTTTTGTAGGCGTGCTCTGCGGCTGTCGCCGACTGGGCCACCTCCTTGCACAAACAATCTATTGGATGCTCCTATCTTTAAATCCTCTTTTGCTAACACAACGACGTAGTTGAAACTCATTGAGCCTCTTCGAGAGCTCTTCAAGGACGAGGTTCGCAAGTTTGGACAGGAGCTGGGCATTCACAGGGATCTCGTGATGCGTCATCCCTTCCCTGGGTAGGTCTTTTCTACGGTATTCTCTCCAATCGTGCGTCACTAACTCTACGGCAAACAGGCCAGGTATTGCCATTCGTATCCTGGGTGAGGTGACGCCGGAAAGGGTGGCCATTGCCCGTGCGGCTGATGACATCTTTATTTCTGAGATCAAAGCTGCTGGAGTATACGACGAGGTAAGAGGCTTTTTTTACTTTCTGCACTGCTCCTTGGACGGGTACTAAATTGTTGCCAGATGAGCCAAGCGTATGTTGCCATAAGCCAGGATAAGGGTATGTTTCCTTCCCCCCCACTCACTCGCCATTGTGTCCGGCTTCTGACAACTTTCGCAGCCGTTGGTGTCCAGGGAGACGCTCGTGTTTACGGATATCTCGCCATGTAAGTGTAACGTCTGACAACACCGCAACAAACATCCAAACCTTTGCAGAACAATGTGGCACAAGCCAGCCACCATGGCTTGTGATTTGTCACTGAATACAACACAAATTCGCATCTGGTCCCCGCGTGTGCACCTTTTTGACTTGGTTTTTTTAGTCTCCGAGCCGTCAAGACGCTCGATTTCATGTCGGCCGAGGTAAGTAATTGGTAGTCCTAGCCTTTATGAAATGGTGCTAATATCTTATTCAGCCATACAACTTTGACTTTGACTTGCTCAAGCGCATTTCCACACGCATTGTCAACGAAGTTGACGGCATCGCCCGAGTGACATACGACATCACCAGCAAGCCCCCTGGTCAGTAAAAACATGAAGCGTGGGCGGCTATAACGGCAGCTAACCGAGACATTTAGGTACCATTGAAATGGAGTAAGACGAGGGCTTTTTTTTTTTGCGATTGTTATTCAAACGACTTTAAGAAAAGATGGTGTAAAAGGGCAGTGAAAAAAAAAACCCCGAGATGGAGTTACTTCGTTTTATTTAGACTTTAGACTTGCGATTTTATTTGAAATCCTTTGCATCGAGCTTTTGGACCCTGCGACCCGGGGACGGCGCTGTGAAGAGTTCAGTCTGTTACCTAATAAAGCAGTTGGGTAAACTGTTATAGCAGAAAACACGGCCAAGCGTGATGGAAGGCATTCACGTTCTATAAAACCTTGAAGCATACAGACTACTAGTTCTCATGGGGGCTAGGCAGGAGGCTCTCTTGAAAACCGAGTCTCATCTTTGTATGCTTGAGGAGCGATTTCTTTGCAGAATTATGACAAGTGACATTGCGCAAGCCAACTCGCTATGGTCAGGAATTCATTCCTGAGTTGTGATTGGTGGCCCGTGTTTTCTCGTTTTCTCTTCTCCCGTCGTGCATTAGGACATAATTATTAGCCAGTCTCAGCGCGCGCGCCATTTTAGCGCTGCGGGCGCCGGGGAGACACTTGCGCCACTGGAAAGTACCGCTACACCACCCAACGCTGTGTACGGAGTACCAGTTGGTGGGCCTTGACGGGCGCTAATAAACGACAGCCAATGTACTATGGTAGGTAGGTAGGTTACCCAGTAGTAGTAGGTAGGTAAGGTATTTACTGAGCTGAGCAGGGTCAGTATTGGCGGGGCCCGGCAGTTCATCCGCAGAGAAAGACGGCTGCAAGCCTGCGCCAGTAGCGCACCAGGTATCTGCACAAATTCCTCCTTTACTCACATGCGGCCTCATCTGA
The DNA here is from genome assembly GCA_002242745.2 of Lecanicillium sp. LEC01. Classification (NCBI taxonomy): domain Eukaryota; kingdom Fungi; phylum Ascomycota; class Sordariomycetes; order Hypocreales; family Cordycipitaceae; genus Lecanicillium; species Lecanicillium sp. LEC01. The sequence continues at coordinate 41,520 of NIWZ02000069.1, forward strand.
ACGGCCCCAAAGCCTGGTGCTGTGTTACCTTTTGAGGCGCCAGCTCGCCTTGGTTCAGCGAGCAACTTCCTCTCAGAAGCGCTTTCGCACTGAAGTGATGCCTGGTAAAGCCATCAAAGGACGAAAGTGATGAACGACATGTCTAGCCCGCGCAGCCCAGACAATACGAAGCGGACGCCATCGCCAAAGTCGACAGGCCAACATGACACGACGGGAAGCACGGCGCAGGATGAGCAGCCTGTGAACACTCAAATCCCTTATGTATGCCGCCCTCGCCGACCGTTCTCGCAAGCACCAAAAGCAGCCAAGCCCCTCGGGTGGTGGCCCATCGCCCAGCGGTTTGGCGACAAAGAGATGAATTGCGACTATTGTGTGCTGATGCTAGTGGTCTTCCTAGGTCGATGATAGCGACCGCGACTCGGCGCTAGGCGACGATGGCAGGTTTGTGTTTCGGCGAGCCAAAAACTCTCAGAAGGGGACATGGTCCTATAGATTTCGTTATCGAGACTAACTCGCTTCTGTGACATGCAGCATCCTCTCGTCGACCGTTTCATTGTCCGAGAGCATCTTTAGCTATCGAAGCCTTTGGGGACGAAGATATCAAAACTCGTCCACGACTGAATATTGGGGACCAAACGATGACACGCAAAATAATGGCCTGGACATTGCCCATCACTTCATCACCATGCTCCTGGGCAACAGATTGTTCGAGGCGCCCATTCCTGAGCACTCGGCGCGCATTTTGGACGTCGGGACTGGCACAGGCGTATGGGCCATTGACGTTGCAGACACCTATCCGTCCGCCGAGATTTTCGGCACAGACATCAGTCCTATTCAACCTTCTTGGGTGCCGCCGAACTGCTCGTTCCACATCGAAGATGCCCAGCTTGAGTGGACCTATACCCCCAGTTCTTTCGACTTTGTACACGTTCGCGCCCTGTACGGGAGTATTAAAGACTGGCCAGCTCTATATCGTGAGGCACATCTTGTCCTCAAGCCTGGCGGGTGGATTGAAAACTTTGAGTTCAACATTCGACTACACAGCGACATTCCAGAAATCCGCGACGACCCTGATCACATCTTCAAGCGCTGGGCCAATGTATTCATCGAAGCCGGAGAACGGATGGGCCGATCATTGCGGATTGGCATGAATGGCTTAATGGCCAGGTATATGCAAGACTGCGGCTTTGTCAACATTGTTCAAAAGTCGTACCAGGTTCCCGTCGGCTCTTGGAGCAGCGACCCGACCTATCAAAAGATTGGGTTATACAACCTTGCTTTCATGGATGAAAGCTTGGAAGGGTTTGCTCTCTTCATGCTGAGGGAGATTATGGGGTGGGAATACACTCGTGTTCAGGTGTTTGTGGCCGAAATGCGCAATGCCATACGCAATGCCAAGATACGGCCCTACTACGCGGTGTAAGTTCGCCCAGCTAGTTGCTGCAAATATATTTACGACTTTTTACCTTGTCACTATCAAGACAGCCCACTGACGCGCATGCAGGACGAATGTGTATGCACAGAAACCCCTTATAGAGACAGCTTCGTCATAGCTGTATGACAACAAATTGCATTTTCAGCAAGACACAAAATTGGCAGCTCGATGATATACGGGGGTATTTAGATACTACACGCTAGTTTGCGTTTTGACTATCTGCAATCAGGTACCACGGCTCTAGCTATTCCTTTCAATTACCAATCTTGCTTTCACATATACGAGACGGCAGCTGTCCTGCAACGCCCATCAGAGGCAACCATGCACGCATCACGGGTTGCCGACTTCCTTCACCTACGCCAGCGTGGTGCGTTTACGAGTAACGATTTGGAGCCACATGTCGGAAATCTGGAATAAGCCGAGACAGTTGCGAGAACTCCAAGGGCTTAATGGGTCGATAATGGCCATGTCAAAGCTTCGGCAAAGCTGGATGCGGTAATGATTTGTCAGCCGCTTTCTACTTTGCCGCATACAAACTTACAAGGTGTGGTAAAAAAAAAAAAAAAAAGAGCAGAAACAGCCATAGCGTACCTCAAACACCAGCTTACCCATCTCAATCTGTGCAACTTTCTTGCCGAGACACTGAAACTTTCCGTAGCCAAAGATGAGCTCATTCGTAAAGATCATTGCCCGTAGCCTGTCCGGGTCTGCTTCGAACCATCTCTCCGGACGAAATGCATCTGCATCAGGGCCGTATACATCTTTATCGTGATGCATAGCATAAGCAGAGTACCCGATGCAAGTCCCACCAGGTAGGCGCACGGATTCGTCATTGACGGTGACTGTGTCACCGCTAGGAGGGACATCCCGGGAGAAAATATTGGCCACTGGCGGGTTGAGCCGTAGAGCTTCTCGAATCACAGCTTGCAAGTACGGAAGCTCTTTTGTCTGTGCAGCAGATATTATTCTTTGGCCGTCTGCGGGAGCCATGTTCTTTTCAACGGCATCGTCAATCTCCTCTTGCAGTTTCCTGTATACGCGTGGATTGGACATGATGTGGAGCAGTGTTACACGGATTCCTGTCGCTGTTGTATCAGACCCAGCAATGATTTGCTCGAGAGCTTCGGTGCGAAGCTCGTGGCCAGATAAACCATGACGGATGAACGATGCCAACATATCGGAGCGTTTGTCTGTTGGGTTCGCAGCACGCTCATCTACAAATCGAAAGCAGGTTGCCATCATTTTACCGAAGCCGTTGCCATCTCTCGGCGACGGTGCAATGAAGCTACCAATCCAAGGCATGTGGGTGAGCCAGCTGAAGCCCAGCGCCAGAGCAGCATTTCCAATTTGCAGGCCTTCCTCGCTTGATTGAAGGTAGTTGTCGACATCGTCATCGGATCGAAGCATGCCGAATGCAGTGCCGAGGCCTACCTTGCTTATGACGTCGAGTGTGAAGTATTGCACCTTTCTCGCCATGTCTACTGGTGTAACTTTCTCGTCAGAAGAGAGATACTTGCTTCTTAGGAGGTCCAAAAATTGCCGGAGACACTCGTCGATGGAGCTTTCGAGGTCGTGGTTCTCGCGACCCGAGTACTGCCCTACCACATCAGCCTCGACATACAACAATAGCCTCGTGTTACACAGCAGTCAGCAACGTACCCCAGGGGCCATCTGTTTCCTCCTCTTGTCGTGTTTCTCATTATCGGTCTGACTGAAAACGTTGTCTCTGCGATGCTCGATACGGGCCGCATTGTAGTACCAATCCGAGCGCTTGTATCCGGGCTTGTTATTCACGTGTGCCCACACTTGCGCCGACGACGTGACGAGGATATTTGGGGCTACTCTCGCGATCGGACCTGCGAATGACAAGCGCGTTAACAATGTGCATTGCATTTAGGCGTTAATATTTAGCGTGAGGGTATCTCTGACCATATTTCTGGTTCGCCTTTGCGTAAAAGAGGTGACAGTCACCAGCGAGCATCGCCCGGCTATGGGGGATATCGGAAAGGGCGGCCCAAGGGGAGCCATCGAATCTTCGCAGCTTGGAATAAGCCCAGAGACGTCTCAATACATAGAATATGACAATTGCAGACACATATGGCAATAGCTGCCGAGAAGTGATAAGTTCAAACGCCATTTGCATGAGCGTATGGCGTATGGCGAGCTCCAAGATGGTGCTTTCTAAGGCAAGCTAACTATGGCAGTCTTTCCACTATTTGAATTTCACTACAAGTACAGACGGACCGCCTACTCCCTAGAAATAGACCGTGCCTCTAGCCTCATCAAATGTATGAATTCTTGTGCCAGCTAAAAAGCGGGAGCGGCCCGTCCGCCCCCTTGTCTCCCTGTCCTCACTAAAAACGATAGGGGACTTATATTCTGTAAGTACATGCTCCGTGCCCTACACTCTAACTTCGAGAAAAGATAGTTGGCTGAACCATGACCCCCGCAAAGGGCTTGCAAGCAGCCAAGTGCCGGGCGCCACAATGCCAGCCTCCTGGTATGGTAGCCAATGATATCTGGCCACATGGACACCTAACCGTACCGGGGACACGGCACAGGTAACACAAACCTGAAAATTGACAGGACGATCCGTATAACTTTTCGGCTTTACGGAAGTACAGTAGTACCAGTCTTAGCTCGATGCTCCTGCAGCAAAGGCAAGGCTCGACCAATAAGAACCCCCGCTATCTGTGCATGCCGGAAATTAGTTTGAATGCGTTGACCGGTGGTTTGCAATTATGTACGGATGTACAGTACATGGGTGTTTGGCACTATCATTACCCTGCCTCCTGCGTTGGTGGCTTGTGACTGGCCTGGTGTACCCCGTACGAATACCTGGAAAGTCAACCATGTGGAACCTTCCGCCGAGGTGGAAGCATCTCCGACAGTGCTATGGATGTTCGAGCACCTCCATACACCAGAGCAAAGTAGTGGCCTTGGCGCACTAGTGGTAATGGCATCCGGGTGAAGCACTACTTTCTGATTAGCGCGCTACCCCGGCCGAAACCTACCTTGGCCCCGGGAATGCGTTTTAGTGATCGGGTACTGAGTATAGACGTACAGGGTAGCGGAATATATTGCAAGATGTCTAGGTAATTCAGAGTATACTGTAACCCTATCTCGTAGAAATGAGCGTTCCAGTCTGCAGATAGTCTGCTATAGAAAAATAAAGTAAAATAAAGTATTCACAAGATGTAGGTTGATTGCGTACACGTGACAATCAGAGTTTGGCATTTGCTCAGTGAATAGAAAAGGCACTGGCATATGTAGGCGTTGCAATTTATGTCGAAGAGAAATCCTTAAAAAATAAAAATAAAAATAAAAGTTGGGGGGGGGGGTGGTGTTGGTGTTTGGCAACTTGCTAAATATTTATTGGTTGCAGCTCAATTAAGGCGAACCGTGCCTTAACATGCGAGATGTGTGAGATGCTAAAGTCGGTCAACGCTGAGGTTATGCAATTGTAGTATACGCGGTTATTAGTACGAGGAGCTCTACTAAAGCGCTCCTGACTGTCGTTAACCCTGCGCCTTACCGAGAGTCACCAAGCTAACGCGGGCTTGAGGAGATTTCACTTTTTAAATCATTCTAATTTAGTTCGGGTTTTAGTCGCAATTTGGCTGGAAAGCGTTAGCCACGACGCAGAGCAAGTGCTGTTACTACAACAAGCAACCGCGACGCGACACGCCATAACTCTCACGCAGGGCGAACGGTATTCCTGATTACGTGGTGACTGGGTCAAGGCAAATAACGTCTTTGCTAGCACTTAATATGCTCGTAATACGCAAAGGCCAAGATTGCTTGAACGTAAACGAGCTATTCGTTTGTTTCCGGATGAATTAGCTAACAAGGGGGGGCTGTCCACCAGCCAATATGACTCACTAGGATGGCAGTAGTCAGCACCATGGGAACGCGCACTCCTCAATGCTCACTCGAAAAATAAAAAAACCCTCCAACACCGTTCTATTTCCAATTGCTGTCTTTTCTCGCTACGCTATCGGAAAGCTGGCTCGCAGTTGGTCCTACAGAATGCACAATAGCATGCCGGTGTCGCGCGTCGCAGGTACCAGGCTGAGGCCAGCAAAGACTGCCGACGTACCGATAATACAGGCCCAGGTAACTAGTGCTTATACAAAATACATTGAAAGAATTGGAAAGCCTCCAGCTCCAATGTTGGCCGACTACTACGATCTGATGCAATCACACCAAATATACGTTTTGTGCCAGGACGAAACCAGCGCAATCGTAGGCTCAATTGTCTTGGGGCTCCCACAAGGCAGCTCGTCCGTGGACATCAATAATTTGGTAGTGGATCCAAGTCAGCAAGGACGAGGGTTCGGAAAGGCCCTTATGATGTGTGCCGAAGACGTTGCCCGGGATAATTCACGTACATCCCTGGACCTCTATACGAATGTCAAGATGTACGAGAACTTTGCACTATACAATCGCATGGGGTTCAAAGAGATAGGTCGGCGGACGGAATCAGGCTACGAGCGCGTGTATTTTAAAAAGGACTTGACATGGACGAAGCTTTTGGGACGAATGAATGATACAGAATAAATATTTGTATGTACTGATGCTTTTAAATACAGACTAGCCCTTCCCAATGCACCAGCAGTAGTCCGTCCAACAGTGATAGGCCCAAACCCGATAGAAGACCATAGTAGCAAATGTTACTAGCGCAGAAGTCGACACGAGAAAGGCTCTTTGACAATTACTCGTCGGCAGCGGCGGATGTAGGAGCGATACTATCGCGAGGGACTTCTTTACGATAGCCAGCGTTGGTCCAGGACTCGGACTTGATCGGGTTAACGCGACGGATGTACATCGTGTCAATTTCTTCGAGCGTGCGGTCCTTGGTTTCAACAAGGAAGAAAAACACAATCAGGGCGAGGGCGCCGCAGCACACCGCAAAAACGAGGCCGTAGTAGTAGTCGATTTTGTCGGTGACGAAGCGCGTGCAGAAGGACAGGAGGAAATTAAAAACCCAATTGATGGCTGTGGCAAGAGCAAGGGCACTGCCTTTATATCGAAGAGGAAAGATCTCGGCATTGTAAGCCCAAACAAGAGGGCCCCAGGAAATGGCAAATGCGACAATGGCAAGGCACGAAAAAGCAATCATGACTTTGCCTGCCCCCGGAGTGGCTGCAGGGTTCGCCGTGTCCAACTTGAAGTGGCCGACAAATGCGAAAACGAAGAAGCACATGCACATCCAGGCAGCACCACTGATGAGCATCTTGCGGCGTCCAAACTTGGAGACAATAAAGAGAGAGCAAAGTGTGGCGACAAAGTTGACGGCACCGAGTATAAGCTGAGTGATGTAAGAGTTGCTGATGCCAGTTGACTTGAAAATGTCAACACCGTAGTAGAAAAAGTAATTGACGCCAGTGAGCTGCTGACCAGCAGAGAGAGTACAGGCCAAAATCGTTCGATAAGCCATACGAGGTCCAGTAACAATCTCCATAAGACTAAACTCGGATGCCTGAGCAGCTTCCTCGTCAAGCTTAGTCTGAATGTCTTCAATCTGATGCTGAACAACCGGAGCATCTTCAGGCATGCCTACAAGTCGAGCAATTGTTTTGCGAGCCTCGTCGTGGCGGCCGCGGCCATATGCGTAACGCGGGCTTTCGGGGAAAAAGAGGATGGCAACACCGAGCACGAGAGACCAAGCAAACGTTAGTCCATCCGTGATTCGCCAAGAGGCGCTGCTGTTTTCAATTTTTTCGGTGCCGTAGTTGACTATTTCCGAAAGAAGAATACCAAACGTAATAAAGAGCTGCCATGAAGAGGCAATGACGCCTCTTATTTTGGCGGGGGCGCATTCGGATTGGTACATTGGGACTGCAATGGAGAAGGCGCCAACACTAAGGCCAGTTACCAAACGCCCGACGGCAAACTGAACCCACTGATCGGATGAAGAGATTTCAATAATAGTTCCGATGTTGGAAAAAAACGCAGCCACGGATATGGTAAGTCGACGGCCAAATACATCTGCAAGCTTCCCGCAAGTGAGTGCGCCGAACAAGCAACCAACGCTGAGCAAACCAACAATGGTGCCTTGGCGGGCAGCACTCCAATAAATCGTACCATCTGGTTGAACTTGGCCGAATCGTTTGCCATAGTCTTTCATGCCAAAGAAACCCGAGATTTCACCACTGCAAGGGATGTCCCGTATCAGTCGACTGGAACGGAAAGGTAAGGGAGTACGCTAAACGGCTATTCAATTGCTTACCTGCAGTATCCAAAAACGAGACCACCAAGACTAGCAGTAAGGCCAGACGCAACTGCAAGGAAAGTAACATGCTGCTCGTCTTCCTCTGATGCGGAATGCGAACGAGTGATTCCGGCCAAGTCCGGCTGAACATCCTGGTCCTCGGATACCGGCTCCTTCTTGGTCTTGCTGAGGAAGCCCATGTCGGCGGGGTATTAGTTGGCGTTACTGAATTGAGCGGTTGTTCCAGAGCTGACAATCGGCACAGCACAGGATGGGACACGGAGTGCAGAGGAAGATTAAGTCTTTTAAAAATCTGCGGCTGCTAGGACAATGCCTGCCGTATAATATCTTTTCCACGCTACCCACATTAGCTTCCTGAAATGCCGCTCGTTGCGCAAGGCATCGTCCATTTCCGAGCCTGGTGGACCCTGACCGAGACGGACTTTACCAGGACGTAAAGCACTAAATCGAGGGCTCAGCAGATATTGCACCATGGTGGAGCCGCTAAATCCGGTACTCGTCTTTGCTGCACAGCGAGGTCTGCGTGTACAGTATTGTCACTATGCGGACGGAGATACGGACCCATCAAAACCGCTGTGGAATAGGGCCGAGAAAGAAAATTTCAGATTCTTCGCCAGTTGTCTCCTTCCCTATCTAGCCAGGGCCAGTAAACAAAAAGACGCAAGGCTCAATCGCAATGTCCCAAGTTATGCAGTTTGGAGGCCAAGTGCGGCAGACTGGCGGCATGGTTGTACGACAACAAAGTAGTTTGAGCTTTATTTAGACAGTGCCATCGTGGCACTCTGGACACGATAGGCTGCTTTGCAAACCACTGCTTTGTTATTCTGGGTCCAGCTATCTGCTGGCACTGACACATTACGCCTTTTATTACCGTCTGTACGAGTAATAAGAGTGCGCATCACCGCAGAAACGACATCGCATACAGCCAATGATTGGGCCCAGGGATGCTTCGCGAATAAGATGGGGCATCTTCTCCTTTTCATAGATTTTTTTCCGGTTTATCGGAGAAATTGCGTTTCTTTTTCTCCTATCAAGCATACTAGATGAGGTTTGGGCCCCAATGAACGTTTACGAGTAAGTTTTGGTCTTGGGCTTGAGCAGCTACTGGACCCAGCTCAGCAAACTTTGAGTTTTCAACAACTAAACCCTCATGCCAAAGACCGCATTCGACTGCTAAAATAGCAGCCCAAACTACGCGAGCGGTAGCCTCAGGCATGTTCGTCGTGCAAAAGCGCACTGCTGACTCGTAGATGCTACCTTTGATACGAAAGAATTTGCGAGCTTCTTTCCCACTATGGTATACGACATTTGTCTCACGCGATAGGTTCAGGGGCCCATAAATCCACTAGAGAACTCCAGCGGCCAGTTTCAGCAGGTTGGTCGGCCCGCCCAAAGTGTCAAGTCAAAGTGGACTAGATCGGGAGGATGTGCCGTGTGCGTGGCGCTGCCTTGCTGGCGGGCTACTTGGGACAGCAAGGTGTGCGTCATTAATAATAAAACAGACTACTTCGTAAAAGTGCATCGTGATGGGACGTAGTTTTCTTTATATAACTGTTCCTCCGAGAAATCCTGGCGTCTAGCCGTTGCCACCTTGTGTAAATTATGGCATGGCTGGAAGCAATAAACTCAACATATTGACTTGATGAATGATGCGAGGGACATTCTCAGTGAACTCAATGCCATTCTGCGGTCTGACGAGCCACTGTAACTTAGTCTTAGACCCTAGGCCAGCAGCATTATGTAGCTCCGTGCCATCCGGTCCCAAGCCTATTATGAGTGCGGCAGGGTCGGGTCTACAGGGCGTCGAGGAGGTCTGCTAGGAGGCCCCGCACTTCAAGACTTGGCCAACCGGACGCTTTATTTTGTGTCCCTGCAGGCGGTTAGGTAAGCTGCAAGCTTGCTCGAAAGAGCCGAGGTAAGTCGACGCTCGTATAACGCTCTTCAGTTGGATAGACCAGACTCATATCCCGTTATTTTTCTACTGAACAATATACTTCAACATAGAGCTATAACCACCATGACTGGATATCTTCAGATTACGGCAGCGGGTTGGGTCCTACTATCCTTTGGCCATACGGTATATTTCGCTGTAGCAATTGCTGCCCTCGGATCGCCGGGCTGACACAAGTGAAATAGATGTCGGCGAAAAACTGGCAATCCGGGCCAAAGTTCAATTCCTTACCTGCAATTGCCAAAACCTGCGCAAGGGCTGGTTGGTATCAAGGCAGTGGGTTCTTCATCATGAATGGTCAGCATCACCGTCCACCTGCGTCGTAGCAATCCTGCCGCTAATTTTGCCCAGCTCTTCTCAACTACGCTTGGTCACAGAATCCAGCTCTGTTGGCCGAGCCAATTCACAAGGCCATCGCAGCTGTAATGATAGCAATCATTGGGGTGAGCTCAGCATGGTACAGCAAGCAAGGGGTGATGCCTAATGCATTTGCCACGGGCATGATCGCAATCTTGCAAGGATACTCCGCCTTTCTGGCATGAACGCTCCTTTTTGCTACCCTTCGCTTTGGTCCACTATGCTACTCTTCTGCGACAACCTACACTGACGCTAGCGGAGAGTCAATTTCAAGCTTTACAAACGAGCAGGCTCTATTGGGTGATTTCAAGGGGAAAACAACGCCTGTTGCCTGTCTGGGGATGAGCAAAACGAGCCGGTATCGCGGAGCAAATATTTTTTGTGCCAACAGCAAAAACAATTTCTATTTGGATACAATAATTATACTTTTGGAGACTGCGCCGTCGTTTCTACTCTAGTGCGTGTGGTCGCAAACAATAACCTCCAGCTCGCCAGAGGGTTCAATGATGGTGACGTTGCTGGCGTCGATGCTGTAGTCAGGCTTGCTGGCAGTGTCCATTCTGGCGTTGCCCTTGGGAACAGTCTCGCTGTTGGCAAAGCGCTTGGCACATGTGCCGCCAGGATGAATCCACTGATCATAGTAGCCCTGGAAGGTAGCATATTGGTGGAAGACCTGTCCCCAGTTACCAGCAATGCTGCCAAAGCCACCAGGAACGACCTTGTCAAAGACACCAATCTTGCCAGCTTCAGCAAAGTTTTCCATCCAGTTGGTTCTTCCGTAGCCAGTGACGGTATGAGAGTCCTTGGCATACTCGTTCTGCCAGTCTCCGGTACTGCTGAAAGGAGACGCACGGTCGGTGCGAGCGTGCCAGTCAAGGCTATGCGACATTTCATGAAGGACAGTAGCCAGATCTGGGGCGCTTTCAAAGACGACATCACCACTGTTGTAGATGAAGGCAGCAGCGCCGTCATTGAGGCCGGGAGTAGCAATCGGGTGGCTGCTCCCATGTTAGTTGAGTGAATAGTAAGGTGAACCATCGAAGCATACCGAATGAATTGTCTCATGTGGACGGGAGCGCGGCCAAACATGTCAATCATGTCAATTTCAGAAGCACCTGCATTTCTGTGGCGGCAAAAAGTCCAGCCTTCGTGGCAATCATCATAGTGCACGTTGAAGATGGTAAAATCGTCGGGATTCAAGCCATGGCTCTGCGCAATCGACTTGCATCCTTCCGGAATCCAGCCAGCACCCCAATAATCCCAATTGGAATGGGTCGGGTGCAGATTGTTGCGAAGACCACTTTCAAAGCGGCCGTAATCGAAGCCTGGGTTCATTTCCGGCTTGTCTGGGTTGGCAGCAAGCGCGAGGCCAGCGCCGACGACGGCTGCCATTGTCGACTTGAAGACCATTTTTGGCAGGTATGATAAGAAATTTTTTGAAAAAAGAATATACGGATTTTGAGGCGTGGCGAGTTATACAGTATAGCAACCCATTTACGATCGTGAGAGGACACACAAGCTTTATATGTTTCCTCATCTCATAGCGTAGCCCTTCAATTTTGGACCGTGCTGTGTAGTCGAGAGATCTAGTCGCCTTGGCTGGTGAGCGCAGAGGCAGTCAGCTTTTGGCGTATTTTAAACAATAAGCGCCGAGCGGAGCCGTCAGCATCATAGGCCAAGCTTATTGTGTCCTTATTAGGCAGGTCGGGAATATCGCCTCGCCACGTGGACTCCAACAAAGAAAAAAATATTTCTGTTGGATAAGTACGCAACGAAAGTGTGAGAGGTATACTAAATTACCAAGTTGCAAAGGGATTTAGCCTATCAGTACTTAGTTGTATAATGCATTCAAGTGTATTGGCATAGCATTCTTGATCTCATTGAGAAGAAGCAACCATATTGTTGTTTGAGGAGTTGGAACAATATCGCTCTGAGAGCATAATACCCTGGGCTGGGAAAATTTTGCCTGTTGAAATAAGCCCTAAAGTCTCATCCTGCCAATCAACTTTACTTACGAGCACACAAAGAGCGCCGAGAGCATTGTCTCCTTTCGACCAGGTAATAATAAGCCACCAGGTTCTTTGCTAGCGTACTCGTAAGCGAGATGGAGGCAAAAGAAGTGACCGCGATTCTTGCAGCAAAATGTACGGCTCTCGCATCAGTTTCCGCACGATGTTACGCGGCACCCACCATCGTAAGATATAAGTGGTGTTGCACGGCTGTGTGCTTACATCTCGGAGACTTCAAGAAAACGGGCCTATTACATACAATTTTATGGCCCACAACCGGGCCGGACAAAAATCTCGCTTGCAGCAATTTGCAGTCGAGTATTACGGTCTATAGTCTTGGCCGAATCACCAATGCCGCCAGACAGGTCGGCCTATGTCGCGCTTCGAGCATAGCGAAACCTTAAAGAAACTGCTTCAATCCGATCGAGTATGTCAAAAAAGAGCTCGGGGCAGTAGGGGCGGTCCATGCATTGGGCAAAGCATTGTGGCGCGAGGTACATGTTATTTAAACGTCAGATTGAAATGTTTATATTTACATTCTATATGCTACTCTAGATTCTCAATTTCAATCGCCAGACTAAACACCAGTGGCAAATGCCAACCCGCCCGCTTCCTGATCCACAGTCATCGAGTGCTTTAAGCCACACACTTCGAAGAGTCGAACTGGTGTAAGGTCTTTCGGAGTACCGACAACGCCTTTTGTCTTCAAAAGAGTCAAAGTCTCCTTAATGGCCCTGTATGCTGGCGCTAGGCAGGCAAAAGAAAATATCATGATTCTGAATCCCATTTCTCGCGCCTCATCGACGGTAATGGTCGGGCTGGCACCGTTCTCGACGCTGTTCAGAAGTAGAGGCCATGGCGCAAGGTCTTTTACTGCCTGCGCGGCTTGTTCTCTAGATTTGAAGCCCTCAAGAAGGCCAACGTCGGCGCCGAGGTCCCTGGCCGTTCGGAGCCGTTCGATGCACTCATCGTAACCAAGCGATTGAAGAGCATCTGTGCGTGCAATCAGCACAAAGTCAGAGCGCATGCGCACTCGGGCTGAATGCGCAGCACGGATGCGCGCATAGTACTCTTCGCGTGGAACGACTTTCTTTCCCGACAGATGACCACATCTCTTGGTCAAGACTTGGTCCTCAAGATGGGCGCCGGCAACTCCAGCTCTGATATATTGCTCGACAGTTCGCGCAGCCATGATAGGCCCTGGACAATATTAGAACCTGTAACCGGCTTAAGGGAAAGCTCCATCTTACCGCCGTAGCCAGTATCCATGTCTGCAATGAGAGGTGGCCCGAATGGGTCCAGGTTTGCAATCATCTCGGCGTTCTCCCTCATTTCATGTAGTTGGGCAATTGCCAGATCGGGTTGTCCAAGGCGGGAAGCTGTGGTACCTGCGCCGGTCTATTGTTGCACAAAGACGGTCAGCATTGCTACGTCGCCGGTTCACATGTGCGATCCATCAACATACCATGTACATGGCGTTGAAGCCTAGCTCAATCGCAGTGCGAGCAGACAGGCCATCATATACGCCGGGACAAACAACCAACTCGTTGGTCTGCTCGATCATTTTGCGAAGTTTTTTGGCACCAGAAACAGGCTCGTCTAGCTCCGCATGGACTGGGCTCAGCGGCAAGTAATCTGACGAGCCATTGTCAACATGGGGTGATGTCAAGTCCTCGTCAAGCTTGAGTGGCGCCGGCGGGATCTCCATCTCAATAGACGGTGCCATTTTAGTAATGTGAGAATAGTACGTGCTTTGTGTAAAAGGATTCTACGTCAACGGGGGCAAAGAGCGTAGAGCAGTGGCGTCTGGAGTCTGCCAAAGGATCTACTCGTATAGTTCTGGGTTTACACTAAAAGATCGTCGCACGGAAACATCGAGCATCTTTATATATTCATGCTGTCCGTTGCTCGCAGCGTATCCACAACCCAAACTACGTTGACTTCATACAAGTCACGATATTGAAAAGCGCTTCAAGACGGCAGGTTGCGATTGGGAAGTCAAGCACTGCCTTGGCGATTACTACATCGTACGCTGCTGGAGTGACACTAAGCATTCCTGATTCTTCCGTTTTTCTTGAGCCGCATAGTTTTGCCAGTCAACGGCTGACCGATCATGAGGGAATTATTGGGGTGAATTATGCGCGAGCCATAATAACGTCCGGCGCTGGAAGACCGCCAACGATACCAAGATGGACAATACTACCCTGTCTCGGGCTGGGCAACATAATTTATTGGGGACGAGGGTAATACTTTAGTAAGTGCCGCAGTCTAGTCTGGCGCCGCTTCTTGGCGGACTATATCCCGACGAACCGCGAACTACAAGGGTGCACGTAGAACGACACATAGCGCGTCTTATGTGCTGCAGCAAACATCTGCATGGAACGTTATTATTTACTTTATTTTGACTTCATGGGTCCTTTTTGCTCAGCAATGTTTATTTTATTGGTGCAATCCTATCAGTGGGTGTTGCTTCTCTCCACCTGACCAACACATTTCCCCATCATCCTTGCCTACGAGCTAGATCGCTGTCCACTTTCACCCGACCCGGTATTTACCGCCCGCAAAAAATTTAATTGCCTCTTTATTGCTCCGTGGTCACCTCTCTAACCTGACATTTCCTACTTCTCTGTCAAAACCAAATATCCAGAGCGGTCTCTTTCCCTCTCGGTTTACTTTCAGTTGCTTGTTGTTGAGTACCTGCTGAAGTTCTTTAACATTATGGAGTCAGAAAGCAAGTCAGAGCAAGACTCCGAAAGCGGACAACCCGTGAAGACGAGGAATACTATGACAGAGAAGTTCTTGCAAGAGGTTGATCTCCGGTTCACCTACCTGCCTCTTTTGGTTTGCTGTTTCATTACTGGACTGACAGACGGCACAATTTACAATGGTAAGCACCGTATGTTTCGCCTTGAGATCTTTCTCACACAATCGTACTTAGCCTATGGCACTTTCGTGTCTATGCAAACAGGTAAGTAAACTCGACAAGTCCTGTACCTCGTCACTGTATTCAAACCTGACTTGAAACCCCAGGAAACACAATCTTCATTGCTTTGGGCACCTCAGGATACAATAACAAGCCCTATGGCTGGGCGCGTTCACTCTGTTCCATTGCCTTCTTCATCATCGGCTCCTTTGTGTTCTCGCGGCTTTACAAATACTTTGGTGGCCAGCGCCGCGGTGTTCTGACAGGATCGTTTTTGTTCCAGTTCTTGTGCGTCGTTGTTGCTGCTTCAATCGTGGAGGGCGGCATCATTGAAGGCTCATACCCATCTACTCAACCTGCCTCATACGTCGACTTCAAAGAGCTGATACTCATTGCCCTGCTGAGTTTCCAGGCTGCTGGACAAATTGTCAGCAGCCGGGCTCTCAACGTCGGTGAAGTTCCCACGGTAGTCATCACCAGTCTGCTGTGTGATCTTATGTCTGATCCAGCTCTGATTTCAACAACTCGCAACGATAGGAGGGACAGGCGGTTTGTTGCCTTTGTATTGACGCTGGCTGGTGCTATATGTGGCGGTTGGATCTCAAAAGCATCCGGCGCTGTCCAACCGTCTTTTTGGACGGTGGCTGGTTTGAAACTTGCCATATCGGCGGGCTGGATTTTCTGGAAACCGAAAAAGGTAGCTTCAGCGGCATAGCTGTAATAAGTACTGCATTATCTCAAGCGTTTTCATAAATAGAAGCTTTTATTAGACTAAGTATAGTTAATATATTACTGAACAACTTCAACTTAGGCTCCAGGCTGTGGCTGTAACATCCTGGCCCTTGCTTTGTTGCTGCGAAGCATTTTCTCTTTCTAAGGATCTGCGAACTTGAGATATACATGGGCTCTAATTTGCCTGAGCCTTTTCCCTTTTTTGCAGGGCTTCTTTCTCATCGGCTGTGAGGTCAGCCTCCGCCCTTCCCAACCGCATGGTAAGTGTAATTAAGACGGCAACTGCACCAAGTGCCACACCAAGCCAAAAGGCAATCCTAAACTGTTCTAGCGAAGAGATAGTTTGACCTCTCGCAGATTGTGTAGTTGAAACGACGAGTTCACTAACACCCAACCAGAATGAACTGCCAAGGTATATGAGACTGTTGGTAAGTCCACCGACCGCGGCTTGGTCTCGTTTGGGTACGCTCGTCGTGATAAAAACATTTGTAACGTTAAACATGAGGTCGACTCCAATGGTGCCGAAGCACATAGCAGGGAAGATGAACGCCCAATAAATATAAGTCGTGGACTCGCCCTCGGCCTGTGCGGGTGCGAGGGCGAATAACAAAACACACAAGAAGAAGCCGACGCTAGATATAACCATGAGAATCTGGCTCGATATAATATGCAGAAGAAGGCCGCCGCCTATAGCCAGCATAATACCTCCCACTACTAATGGGGCATACCAGGCCGCGGTCAAAAGTGGTGTGACGTCGAGAAGATCTTGGATGCTACAAACGGCTTATTAGTCGTTTTTTGCGGAAAGGAGTTGCGGTACTGTGACTTACTAGAGGCTGCTGTAGAACATAAAAATGGAGAATAGACCGAAATAACAGAAGAGTCCAACGGACAGTCTCAACATGTACTTGATTCGCAGCACATGAACAGGGACGAGTGGCTGCGACGAGACTTTTTTCTGAACATAAACAGCCGCGCCGAGAAAAAGGAAACCCGCGATCAAACAAATATACACATATGGAGTTTTCCAGCCTTGTGGTGCATGGTTTGCGTCTGTAAGAACGTAGCTCACTAGCGCGATACCAGGCACAATGGTGGCCAAACCCCACCAGTCCATGCGTGCATCGTCGCTGGAGTCGTTGAGGTTTCGAGGAACAACCATGAACCCAAGACCGAGCAGTGCCAACTGCAAAATACTTCCAATATAGAAGTACCATCTCCAGTTGACAAACTCGGCTGTAAGGGCGGCGACGAATATGCCAAAGTAAAACCCAACACAGGCAAAAGCACCGTAAATGCAATAAACCAGGTTCTTTCGTGGACCTGGGCGATATATTTGCCCGAGCAGGGCCAGTCCTGCGGGCAGAAACGCGGCAAACCCGATACCTTGCATTGCCCGACATAGAATTATGAGAATGTAGTTTGAGGCAAAACCATTAAGGCCTGACCACACCAGCAGCCACAGATGTCCATAAAGAAAGATTTGGCGGGCACCGAGCTGAGCGCAGAGTCGTGCAAACGGCAAAAGAAAAGCAGCCGCAGCCAGGTTTGGTACAGCAGCAGGCCATGTTCGAGCAGCTTTCGGAAGACCAATTGCAGGTGCTAGGCTGGGAAGAATAATGTTGAACCCGCTTGTAAAGTACTCGCTCATCATCAACGACAGAACTATGCAAGTGACAAATCCGAATTCGACCAAAGTCGTAGAAAATATGGCCGGACGCTGACGTCCCAAGCGCTCGATTTCAGCCTGGCTTAATTTCTCCGAGTTTTGATCGCTTAAAGAAGATGCCCTTAGCTCCTCTGCGTCGACCGCGGTGCTGTACTGTTGGCCCTCCATTGCGCATGGTTGGTCACTTCATGGTACAGCACAAGGAAAGTGAAGAGCAGTAGCTGTCAATTAAAAGGCTGTCGAGCGCTGGTATTTCCACGTCATGATGAGAACTTGCTAGAGCTCAAATATGCGAAAACATTCCAGTGCTGTGTAAGGATGCTGCCACGCGAGTGAGACACACTGCAAAGGGATGCTCCGATGCCGTCTGAGCTCGCACCTAAAGCAAAAGCTGTGAATCCAATTCTCTTTCGATTGAAAAAAAAATTGAGATTACTAAATATTATTGCAATTAGCCCGATGTTATTTCTGGCTTGCAGCTCACAAAGCCTGGTATCCTTTGGCTCCAGACTTACAAGCTACTCGTAGGCGATCGTACAGAATCTCAATTAGGCAGTAGGTGGCTGGATGAAGCGGGAATGGTAGCACTCTCGGCGGAGAGAATGTGAGACATGCATCATGCCTCGCAGGTCTCATATTATATCTCCGCTGCTCTGAAAAGGTAGTACAGCAGTTGCAGAATCTTACCTGTTTGTAAGTTGCCTTGGCGATTTCTTCTCCGTCCTGCATGAACTGGCGGTTCATCCCTGTACTACCCGTCCTGAGCACAGGATAAAGAAGGGATAAGTAAAAAAAACTGGGAGCCGTTCAGTCAACACCTTTGATGAGAGAGGATCAGGAGATGCAAGTCACGTTACGTGAAGTGTGTTCCCAACTCCGCGGGACAACCACGTCCGACCGTGAACCAGTATGAGCCAAGGTCTGAGCCGAACGGGATTTAAGCTACGTGTTTCACACACAGACCATGCCGGGCTAGTATCGTATTAATACGGGCACGTTGTCTGTCTGTAGATCGTCGTGCGTTCAGTTCGCGAAAGGGCTTCAAGGGCTTCATGGAAGGGCTTCGCGATGTCTCATTGCCAGCCTCGCGCTGCCGGGTACTGAGCCGTGTGATGCGACAACAGCCAGCCAAGCCAACTGGTGCGTGCGACGATGCAGCTCGTTTGTGGCGTCTAGCTCGGACTACGTAGCAATTTTGTGATCCAGAACGTCTTAAGACGAAGAAAATAATACTTATTACGAGTGAGCTTTGCGTCTGCTCCAGTTAGTAAAGCACGGCGGAGCCTGACAAAGCGTCATTGATGAGTTTTACTGTGAACGATGTTTTTCCCAGGGCGTTTTGTTTTCGGAAGAACGTTTTCAGCATTTTTGGCGAGTATTTGTAAGATGAGTACGAAGTGGGTGATTCAGAAAGAAACGAGAAAGGGAGGAACAAGAAATTGCAGCAACCATCTGAGATTTGGCACATATCCATTCATCATTGTGTCATCGAGCTTGCACTGTGTTCAAGGGCGTATTCGGAACAGCGGCTCCGAACTAATATTAGTCGCCCCAAACACTGATACATTGCCTCGCGTCGAGCTAGCGAGCGGAACTTTGGTACCGGGAAGCTCGGCCTACCTAGCCTACAATGACTAGTCAAGACACTGCTGGAAACCTTTCCTGCAAAGTGATTAGCAAGCCGCCACTCGTCGCTCGCAAGCTGTTTTCTGGCCGTCATGAATTGTCTCTGCAGCCATTATTACACGCTATTCTCTAACAGGGATAGAGGCATTGGACACGATAACGGTGTTCTGCTTTAGTCAATAATCACGTAGCAATGACACGGGTGCATGACGCTGTGCAGTCAGGTTGGGCGACACAGAGTAGTCTTTATGTCCGCAGTACGGACGTACGTATAATACATTTTAGAGAAGAGCGTTAAAGGAGCTTTTTTTCTTCTTCTTAGCCTGCTGCTCCGCCGTGTCACGACACGACCCTGCACAGAAGGTAAAAAGCTATCCCGAGGGTGCAAAATGATTGGTGACATCCAAGCGTCCGGCGTCGCCAATGATGTGCCCCCGTCCACGGCCTCACCGGCAATCAGACTCAAGACTGGCTGCCTGCTGGCACAGCGAAATGCCAGATGTTGTCATGCGGGCTAATAAGCCGATGTCGGGCACAGGACAAAACACTTCTTCTAGAAACTGGACGCACAAGGCTTTTGCTCAGAGCGTACCCGGAGCCCAATTGTTCTCATGGAACCGATATAATGAAAATAATTTCATGAATGGCACCGCGAAAGAATCGACGCCCGGGCGCCTATGACCGAGGGCGGCGCCACTGGAAGTAGGGAATCGCCGCCCAGATTTTGGTGCCATGTGGGCGTGTTTTGCGGGCAAATCTGCCGGATCCAGTCTAATAACTGCGGGTGGTCGATCCTTCTGTCATTACTGTTAGCCGTACTTGACCCAAGAAACGTAACCGGCAAGGCTGGCCCAGGCTTCGCACTAAAATGGTGGGCACTTAAATTGCTGGCGGATACAGACTACAGGGGTCTTCAATGGCCATCGCATTTCGCAAAGCGCGTTAACGAATTGCTTCTTAGCATCATTGCATCTCTTAAATCGCCTGCGCTCCAACCCTTCGTGGCTTATTGCAGCTGTTGGCAGAGACCGGTGACGTCGTCTTGTCTCATCTCACCGACTTGGCTAACGCCTCACGCCCATCTCAAGGCGTTGCGTCGCAGTCAGTCGATCAACGCGAAACATGTTTCGCACTCAATCGAAAGGGCCTGGACACTTGGCTCTCAAGGAGCTATCAACTGGCACTTTTGGAGATGATGGGCGGTTCAAGATACGATTTCACGATGACCTATTATCGCTGGCGACTTGGTATCGCCGCCAGCAGGTCAAGCGCTCACCTACAGCGCCACTGGCGGAAGAAAACATTGAAGAGATCCCGCGCCTGAATATTGCCATTCACGTCGTGGGTTCCCGCGGGGATGTCCAACCGTTCATACCTATTGCAAAACTTTTGACGGAACCACCATTCGGCCATCGGGTTAGGATCTGCACTCATCCTGCCTTCAAGGATTTTGTCGAGTCTCAGGGCATCGAATTTTTCAGCATTGGTGGCGACCCTGAAGCCCTCATGGCTTACATGGTGAAAAACCCCGGACTTCTTCCCAACAGGCAGAGTGTCAAAGCCGGAGATGTTGGCAAGCGACGTCAGGAAATGTCGGAAATCATGAATGGCGCCTGGCGTAGTTGCATCGAGGCCGGCAATGGTATGGGCGAGCCGATCAAGGCTGCATACGTTGCGAACCCGAAAGACCTTTTCGTCGCCGACACAATTATTGCAAACCCGCCATCTATGGCTCATATTCACTGCGCCGAGAAGCTAGGTATTCCGTTGCACATGATCTTCACAATGCCGTGGTCACCCACAGAAGCCTTTTCACATCCTCTCGCCGCCATGAACTACGGCGGTGCCGACAAAAAAATCGCAAACTATCTTTCCTTTATCATGATGGAGCTGTTGACTTGGCAAGGGTTAGTTCAAATGTTACCGCTCTTCTTTAGCCTGTCCCTAGCTGCTAACCTCCGTATTTCACTAGGCTCGGAGACCTCATCAACAAATTTCGGCGCCAAAAACTGGCTCTTGATCCCATCAGTCCCATGTGGGGTTTTCACCTTCTCCCAAGGTTGCGAGTCCCCTTTACCTACCTGTGGTCTAATTCACTAATACCCAAGCCTGGCGACTGGGGTAGTCACATCAACATTGCAGGGTTCTCCTTTCTTTCACTAGCCAACTCATATACCCCCCCAGAAGACCTGACAGCATTCCTCGAAGCAGGGCCCCCACCTATATATATCGGCTTCGGCTCGATTGTGGTTGATGACACTGAAGCCCTGACGCGCCTCTTGCTCGAAGCTGTGTCAAAGGCAGGAGTTCGTGCCCTCATATCAAAAGGATGGAGTAAGGTTGGCGGAGACGATGTGCCAGATGACGTGTGCTTGATTGGCAACTGCCCCCACGACTGGCTTTTCCAACGTGTATCAGCTGTTGTACATCACGGCGGCGCTGGAACCACTGCTGCTGGAATCGCCTGGGGATGCCCAACAGTTGTAGTCCCCTTCTTTGGCGATCAGCCATTCTGGGGACAGATGATAGCCCGAGCTGGCGCCGGACCTGAGCCTGTACCATTTACGGAAATGACGGCCGATAGCCTGGCTGAGAGTATCACCTTTGCGCTGAAGCCCGAGGTGAAAGCCGGCGCGCAAAAGATGGCAGAGAGTATTGCCCAGGAGAATGGCTCTGAAGATGCGACAAAGGCATTCCTCGAGCGTCTTGTTCGAAACGATGACTTGACGTGCGAAATTTGTCCAGAACGACTTGCTAGCTGGGTACACAAGAAGAGTGGCATGCACCTGAGTGGATTTGCTGTTTCTTGTCTCATGGATCAAGGGCTGGTGAGGCCGCATGAATTAAAGCTCCTCCAACATAGAAACTGGTACGTTGATGAGGGTGCGGAGCATCCTTTGATTGGAATTGCAGCAACGGTGTCAGGATTTTTCATGTCTGTCGCCGTGGCCACTTCAGACTACTCAAAAGCGTTGAAAAGCAGACCAAAACCGTCATCACGACGAAGGTCATCAACGGCAGGACAAAATGCCGTTAACACTAAGCCAGCGCAAGAAAGGAGAAGCGGAACAGAAGAGGCTCCAAACCCTGGAACACACGATGGCCTAATTGGCGACGCCATTGGCTCAAAGACGTTTACACCAAAAGAGATGGAAGTTACTGCAAAAAAAATGGCAAAGAAAAGTTTGCGAAGCGTTACTCCTCCCGAACAGCTGGCAAAGGACGGCCCGTCCCTCCATGACAAGGGAAAGGCTGTCTGGAGATCCCGCGAAAGTGGTCGGCACGGTCGCTTATACTATGTCACACGCAAAACAGGTCGCTACGCCGCAGAGCTGAGCAAAGCCGGACTGAAACTTCCTGTCGCATTCTTCTGGAATACTGCAAATGGCTTTCATAACTATCCGTCGTATGGATTTGCTGGTGTGGAAGTACGACGCCGAGATCCAATCACGGGGCTTGGGAGTGGCTTCAAAGCAGCTGGAAAGGAGTTTGTCCTGGGGTTCTGGGATGCATTTGTTGGCGCAGTCAGGGACCCGTACAGGACGATTCGGGACGAGGGTGCGAAAGGCATTGGAAAGGGCATCTGGCGAGGCGGGAGAGGCTTCTTCTCAAATATCGGCGCAGGTACGTGAAAACAAGATTACGCTTAACGGACGTAAATATTCTTTGGCTGTTTATCCTAACTCGTACTACAGCAGTTTATGGGTTGCCTGGGTACTCGCTCAAAGGTTTAGAAAAAGGGCTCTCAAAGCGACATTTGACAAAGCTCAAGGCGGAGATAATATTGATTCGAATGAGAACTGCCATAGACGACTTTCGGAGTTCAACTCCAGAAGAGAGGGCGGCAGTAGTTGAGGCTTGGAAGTCTCGATGTTAGTCAGAAATGGTGTGTGTAACCAACTTTGGTGCAGTTTCGAGTTTGGCACCTTTACTTGATAGAGCATGCCTTGGGCCGTCCTATGTCGGGCATTTTATGTACTTATATATAAATTATTTCCATGTATATACATGATATATAATTTAATTATTTCGTCATTTCGCATGGCACCCCTCCTCGAACGGCTTGTCGTCACAAGCCTCTACTTGACGTTGAAAAGATGTATCCTCCTTTCCATTGCAGAGCCCGTTTTCCATTTGTATCTCCACACTTGATATGCGTAGTTGATGTCTACGTACGTGAACGCTGTTGCCTCTTGATAGGTATGATCTTTCAGATGTTGACCTGAAAGAAGATCCTCCAAAAACCTGCGGCCAAATGCGAACTAGTATGAGACGAATCGTTGGTAAGCAGGCGCAAATAAGTCCGACATTAATCTCAATCGTGGACCACCAAGCAACGGGCCATTCATCCCAGGTTATGTTTGAAGATGTTGCGAAATATAGAAGTGACTGTAGTCGCAGTCCGGAGACTATGGTAACGCTGCAAACTGGAGTCAGTACCGCACCGCAGTAAAAGGCTGTCCAGAAACGACGTACAATGTTCCTGTCAAAAACATAATCACTGCTCCAACCTTTTTTTTCCAGTGAAGCTCGAGTTTTCGAATTTGCGACAATGGAATCCCAATCATCCAAACGTCAATAACAACACTCACCACGCCATTGATCCATCCGAGTAGATTGATCTCCGTGCATTTGCCGTCAATGTCTTGAACATACTGCAGCCAGTAGAATCGTATTGGAGTGCACTGGAAGATGGAAACTACTATAAAAATGGCGCCAAACACAACAGTAAAGGCCACTGTCACCCATAGCACTCGTCGTGTGCGAGTTCCAGGAAATATCGATAAATAGAAGAACAGCAAGCTTAGCTTGACACTGCTTATAAGAAACAGATAGAGTATCTGTTGAATATAAAAATATCGAGCAAACTCGCTGACTGTGCTCGGCGCTAGTGTCCACACGTCTTTTCCGAGACCGTTTTTAGTAAATCCCAGGATATTTATTATTGTGCAAGGTAGCCCGACGCCCACGGAGATGAGAATGGTCCAATCGTCAGCCTGTAGTTCTTTGCGATAGCTGAAAAACTTTTTGAACGCAATGCGGAGGACGACTAGTGTTGCGGTAATGGAGCATAGGGTGATGCTCGTGACGTTATACTGAGTCGATCTGTCTCGTTGTGGTAGATTGCAAGCTGATGCAGTTTTATTTTTCGACTCTGCGCCCGCCATTAGCTTTATTATACGGGACAAAGTACTACCTTGTAAAGAATACCTATCGTCTCGAAAAGACTGCATGATTGCTCTATGCAGTCATATACTTCGGTTCGCAAGGCTAAGTCGGAACACAGGCATTCTAAATCTTTGCAAGAATCCGAATTTTTAACCCTGCGGAAGCAGCCTGCCTGTGTCTCATGTCAGCAACGACTTGGCGAAGAAGAGAAAATAAAGAAGAAGAAAAACTTTTACTCACGGCACATGACGGAACACTAAATAATGCAGCTGTCGTATTTGTATCAGGTGGACTTCTGTCTTTTTCGACCAAGAGACGAGGCTGCACGGCGCCGGTTGCAGGTATTGTGGTTTGCAATGATGTGGTCGGGGCGCTCTGCACAATACCATGCACCTCCAAGCTTACTCCCTTTGAGAATCGGATACTCTGAACGGGTATTGCAAAGCATGCAATACCCATAACAAGCATGTGTCCTAGTGTCATTATGCCAAACGTAGGCTGGACGCAGATTCTGCTTGAACGGTATGAGCTTGCAAGTCGTTGGCGCAAGTGTGAACGCGACACTATGATAGCACAATTCGAGAGTGGAAATAAAAGGACCAAGAGCTTATTCAACCCTGTTCACAAGCCAATGGACAGGGGACTTCAAAGAGACTCGCTGCAACTACATATCTACAAGGCTCTACGCTTTGAAGGATATAATCTGCACCCCATAAAACGCGCATGTATCCGTACTCACACACATGCTAACGTCTCCACCCCCGCAAGGCGCCACCGGCGAAAAGGGAAATTGAGTTGAAGGACGCGGTGCATGCCCCAAAACTTACCCAACCACAGCCCTAACCCACCATCCTATACAAGGACCACGCTCCCTGGCCCTGCAGACGAGGCCGAGGTACCGTTGTGGATAGATGTCTGTTTCCCCTCAACAAGCACGGAATGGCTTTGCTACGAGAGACTGGCCCGGTCTCCGTACATGTGATCGTCTTGATTTGACAGGTTGCCACCCCACATTTTACATCTCAGACGAAGGGGGCACGACACTTCAGAAAGTCAAAAAGAAAGAGAAAATTGTGTTCTCTATCGACGTATTACGCCAATCTCGTTTTTCGGTACGGGCCAAGTAATCTTTGAGGCAAAGAACACATAGTTTTAAAGTGTTGAAGTGTAGCAATGTGTACTGTACTTAGTAGGAGTGTTTTATTTCATGATCCTTGCTAGTCCCTGTGTAAGCGCATGCCTCGGCGATGGACCGACCAGGGAAGAATTTTCGGTAGCCGGAGGCCTGTTGCCGCAATGGCTTCGTCTGGACCTGGCCTCGCGCTGCCGTAAACGGGTGGTTTGCCGCTACCCCGTTGACGAATGTGAAGATTCGTGCCATGTGCTTACGCACGTTGCACGACATTGGCAAGCCATTGCCCTCAGAAGAGGTGTGGAGGGCACTCTTCGTAAACGTACACACAATGAAATAGCAGCCCATGCAAAATGATCAACAAAGTCCTTGCTGTTATAGCTCATTCAGGTGCTTAGTGCTGCCCTGGATCTCGTCGCGGTGGGAAAGCTCATTGCATATGATGAAGAGTAGAAACAAAACCTCGGCTTATGCACAGCGGCAATTTTGCATCCTTTGAGCAAAGGTTTATGCTATATCGAGCTTATGCTTCTGGTAATCAAAGTGCGCAACTGGGAAGAGAGATCTCAAATGTACGGCAAGACACTGCATAACTTATGTCCCTGCAATGCATCTCAGCCCCATGCATGACTCGGAGCGTGTTGCGATTGTGCTGGCGAGCGTACTCCGCGATGGCCATGCTAGGAAATGAAGAGCGCAGATTTATTGTCCAGGTCAGCTATGCGGGCCATTTCCATTTCCTGCGGTCTCTTTCCAGCGGTATTCTTTCATGAAACCCTTTCTATCCCGAGCTGTGTCACAGAGCTTTTCGTCTCCGCAGTCGCACACGCCACTCTCGCGGAGCCAACGGTAGGTAATGCTCCAGCGATCTTGACGCGACCTAATTGTTCCATCCGGAAGCTGGTCAGTTTTGCGAGCCCTAATTCCATGCGTCCAATGCAGCCGAGCGTCCCCAGCGAGCCGCAGCATGCTTCTCGGGACGAGATCTACCTCTATTTTATCCCCTGATTCAGAGTTGCAGAACTGCATCATCACCGAAGAGCCAAGCGACAATGAGTACAGCTGGTCAAAGGCGCTATGTGTGTCTGCATGGGGGGGGATGCCTGCTCCACGCGGATAGTGTTGAATGCAGACTTGATCTGGGCGGCTCTCTTCGTCAGATGGTAGCAGAGGCAGGAGCCAATCTGGAAAGTTTTTATATGGTACATCGTAATCTATTTTGAAGGTTCTGTAGCAGAATGTGTATCCATAGTGTAAAGAACGCCTCCCAGAACGTTCGGGCCACTCCAGTTCATTCCGAAGTTTCTCAAGAACCTCTTCTTCGACTTGTGGCGACATGAAGTCGTACTGCATCAGGGCCCCTGGAGGGCATGGAGGCGGCTGGTCCATTCAGAGCCAGCCTCTCTACAAGCGAACCAGTTTCGTGTTTCGTTTTGCGGTTGACCAAAGGAGTTGATAGCATTTCTATCCGGCCATGACGAGTTTGTAGAAAATTTTCTCGTCAACATCTGATGATTATGGTATCACGTGACAATATATTCAGACCAGCACATGGTATACAAGGCAAAATAGCAGATGAACTTGGCCAAAAAAAAAGAAAAAAAATGATTGTATAGTTGACATATTTTATGGTATTTTAATTTGTAGTGAGAGCTTATTGCTTAGGGTGTGTACCAGCTCAGTGCCTGCGATGTATCCGCGCCGGGTTAACAGCCTGACGTGGTAATGAGGCGCGTTGGTTGAGAACAAATGGTAGAATATAACGTAAAGCTACAAACACTGCAAATAACCCTGTCGCTATGGCTCTACTTAATCCCAGACTCCGTGGAAATAGGGCAGTGAATTACCATACTCACCATCAACCAGAATTACGTGAGCGTCGTGGGTTTTTGTTGTTGCACCTCCCATCAGATGCATGGGTTCTCTTTCCCCGGACAGAATATCAGCAGACATTTGACCAACGATGAACTGAAAATTATATTTTGGTGCCTCATGGAAACAAGGAGTAGTTGAAATACGCCGAGTCAGCTTAGTTATAGGCCCAAGCCGCGTGCACCTTTTGTCCACCTGTACAGTGATAATGCCCGACGGCGAGCTCTGTGTTCCTCCCAGTTCGTCGTCCCGGCGCCACGAACACTATACAATGTAGACCGTACCACTTTTCGAAAGTTTTTCTTCAACGAGTTAGGCATGTAAAAGATTGCAACTACGGGAGTAGTGCTTACCTGGAATTCTGTACTCAGGGTCACAACGCACACTTCGTGAGCGCGGATAATGTTTTCGCATGCCTGCTCGACCGATTCATTTGGTCCAAGCTGCGGCATACGGTCGGCAAACAAGAGTAGAATAAAGCTGCCCTGCAATAGGTATATACCAAAAAGGTATGACATGAACGTAAGTTCTGGGTCGATGGTAAGAATCGTTGAGACCGACTGTGACGCGGAAATGGCATGCGCGGCACACTCCGTAAAACGCTTCGACGTGATCCAGTCGTCTCCGTCGTCCAACATGGAAATTGCATCCCATTTCCCATGTAGCAAAACATGCAACACGTGCAAAATATGCGTGCTGTAAGCTTTGACAAGTCGGACCTGCGACTGGTCAGGCGTAAGCTGTTGTGCTTCGGCACCGAGGCCGTTACGGCTGCCATTGATGCCGCCAGGGTGTGCGAGATCGTTGTATCCGCCCATAGGGATGTCACCTCCTAGATTTGCAAGACCCAATTCAAAGTCTGATAGCAGCTTGCTGATGACAGCCACAGAGTGCGAATCGTCCAGGCGCCCTAGTCTTGGATGTCGACGCCGGTGGTGCACCTCTATAATGTCGCCAAGAATAGCCATCAGAGGCAAGAAATACTCAAAGAAGCCGGCCCCAGTAGGGATAGTTGGAGGTCCAATCGTCCGAATTGGCAAGTCAGACAGCGGCATTGTATCAAGATTCTCCCAGACATACTCCGGCAGAGGCGTAAAAACCTCGCAGTAAGAATCCGGAATCGTTAAAATGGTATTGAAAGACAGCGAAAGATGCCTGTCCAAGCTATAAAGCAGCCAGAATACACGCCTGCGTTCCTCTCGTGTCTCGGCAGATTGAACGGAAAGCGGTTCTTGGTCTCTGCGGCATGAACATAGGGGGTTGGCGCATGGTGAGATTGGGCCAGGGCATCTTTCGTCTTCTCGGTTCATTTTGAGAGCGAACGCGAGTCTCGTAGCTTTTGACCACCACTTGTGGCTGTCGGACTTGAAGTCGCCACCCGAAACTGCAATTGAGAGAAGAATATACGTAAGAACATCATCCACAAGTCCTGCTGGTTCATTCGCAGCAGTTAATGATGGGGAACTTGTTGGGTTGGGAAGCCGTGGATGTGGTATTTCGTTTTCGGCTCTTAGGCCGCCTAAACAGATGTCAGAGCAAAACTCGTGTACATTGTCACACCAGAATGCTTACCATGAATGCGTCGCCATCTATCAGGATCGCGTGACGAAATGAGAGACGTAGCAAGATCATACAGTTCATTTACAATCTTGGCCCTTGTTCCAGGTACGTGAAGTACCATAACGTCAGCCGTCTGCGCGACGCACCACAGTATTGTGGCCAAAAGAGCGGGTGTCGCATATCGAGGGTTCGTAGGATGCAGAATTGACTTTTTTCGGAATATGCGCGTCAGGATATATGGTGAGGCCCCTCGAAACAGAGAACTTCCCGGATCAGTCAGAAAAATTTCGAGCAAATCACACGCGACCGAGGCTGGTATAATGTTGCGTATAAACGGCAGAACTGGCGCCAAGAACTTGTAGCAGCAGTCCTCAGTCGGCGCCTTTTGCATATAGTCTTGCGCATACTTTTCCTGCGCATGTGTCCCAAACGACTCTCTCTGTCGGTCTATACTGGCACCTGATCGAATGGAGCCGCGTGACCTATGTGTTGGTGCATATTCACCCGGATTCCCATTTGCTGGAGACGGATACCCAGCGCTCTCATCCGAGATAAGCGCTTCTGAGTCGCCATAGTGGCCGTCTGGAGCTGCCGCGGACCCAAAGCTTACACGAGCACGCCTAAACTGTGATTCGCCGCCGGCGTGTGCTTGATGGTGTGGTTGTTGAATCTGGTGCAGCAATGACGGAACGCTAAGGGCCGCTGAGATGCGCTGCTGCGATTGCTGGATGGACCTCGCAGCGTCAGGAGGCGGTGGAATCTCAAACGCTTGCGCACTAGTCAAGGGCGAGAGTGTATTCTCAGGAGACTCTGGGACAGGGGGAAAAAGCCGACCGGCGCTCGTCGAGCTCTGTGGCGGTGATAGCACGGCCGCGGGTGAAGACCCTTGGCCATTCTGCCGTCGGTCATTCTGCTCATCCGAAGCCTTGGATTCTTTTTCCTGGCTTTGTGATGTTGCTGACGCAGGTAAGCGGCCACGCTTCTTTACCTCGCGATTATACCGACAGGCATATCCGTAATCTGTGCAAAGTTAGCTACCGACGGGAAACTGGATGGCCTGAAGCAAGTTGGCCGATAGAGCGAAATCAAATGAGAGCTCCGTTAAATTTACCTTCACAACGTCGGCAAGGGCTGCGATGAGATGCGCGCGTCAGCGTTACGCTCAGAACTTGCATGGGCAAGTAAGACAGTTACGACGTATGCAGTGCGACTCACTATTCTCCATTGCAGCGCGTCCTAGAAGAGCTGCACTTGTCACAGGCTCGCCTTGTCCGTTTCCGGGGTCTAGCATGCTCCGTCTCGCCATGTTCTTGAAGATCCGCAATGTCGTCGTCTGCAGCGTCAGCGTCTGCTGCGGTCATACTGATGAGCCGTTTCGCACGCGGGGACAAAGCCCGAATCCCAGAGGACAGCTTGCTAGTAAGCAGTTACGGCACTTCGCTGCCGCAGTAAGGTAGCCACAGTAGCCGTGGCGCGTGGCGCGTGTCGCCTTACAATCAGCAATAGCTTCGACAAGGCGCAAGTATTGGAACGGGAGACTGGGCATTCGGGTAGTTAGCGAAACAGCGGGGATGAAAATGATTCCTGCAGCCGACGGGAAGATGAAGAGGCAGCGGTTGGAGGGAGTGGGTTTTGCGGAGAATCGGCCTTTGACCTGGTCATCCTCCTGGGTGGTACACACGACGTATGGGGATAGGCTGGCGAGGTGTTTAACCCCAACTTACGCAAGTATTGATGGTGTTCGGCAATGGCTTGTGCGGGGAACGTAATCCGCTAAAACTCTGTGGTGGTCGAGTAATCTGCGCCCGGCACATTAGCTTTAACTTGCTGGCTTGCAGGGCGTTCCCCGCTCCTAATGGCAAATTGTGGTGGTTGAGTACTGGGGACCACCCTGTTCTTGTACTGTACTGGAAGATTCCGAGGAGTTATACTTCGCTTGTTAGTTAGACGTAACGTATCCTTTTCTTGCTCCGCATGAATTACGTCCTTGAAAGGAATAGGCGCGGCAAGCCAACATATGCTCGCTATCAACTTTATCCATATGTTAAGAATCACGAAACGGCCTGGACTAGGTCTGGGAAATGCAAAAGCGACGCCTCGTAAAGTCATCTCTTCTGAGGCATTTAAATCTGCGTGGGGTGATATTTGAAGTCTGGCATTGAGCTCAATCCTAACTCGTCAATTCTAATGCGCATTGAACCCATGACTCTCAGCCAATTCAATACATGCCAGCTTGTAAGTTAGCTACGACTCTAGAAATACACCACAATGTTGATAAGAATTACACTCGGTCCGACACAATGCAGCGACCACAATAAAGTGACTACCGTCGTGCCACTGAAAGGGTGCCAAAACACTTGGCGCCTGTGCTGTCGATCTTGGCCCCGTTCTCGAACACAGAAAAACCTTATCACCCCCCACAAGCCGGCCATTGCCCAAGTGTTGAAATGCAAGCTGAAACCGAATCAGTGATGCGCAGGAACCGGGCTCAAATCCATATCGCGTCAAACGACCCGGTCAATTAGCAGCGTCAATTCAAACCTACACGCTTTAGATCAACATGGCCTGTGCTTAATAAGTTATGTACGAGTATCGTGCTCAGTTCTCCCATGTAAAGAATTGCAAGTATTTGCTCATTATTTCTTAAGCGTGCTGTAGGAGCTGCACCCTCAAGAGAGACTGTTGTCATGCCTAGAGGTTTCAAAATCGTCAGCCGTTGTAAAATTAAAGGGTCCCTGAGATATCCAATTTCATAAGCTACGCTCATGTCATTCCTATAAACCCGACGGAAGTTCCCATTCAGAACTCTTCCAGAAGCCACAACCCTCGACCCACTGCCTAAGCAATGGCCGGGGCGCATTTCGCAATCAGGCGAGACTACGCAATACGAGTTACAGGACATGTAATGGATGACACACCGGTTAAAGCTTGGCTTTCAGTGGTACCATGTTAGCGCCTGAGTCTCATGCGTCTCTATCTTCTCATGCCCCGCGTGAACTGGTGTCGCTCCGACAAGAGGCCACCACCGTCTGAGGCTTGGCTTTCGGCGGTACCGTGGATGACAGTCCGGGGTCTCCAAAAACGATCGTCTTCATTTCCTTTGGTTGCACTCCCTTGCCATTCTTCGGCCATCTTATTACCCCAGCCTGCCTATGGAGCCAGTTGCTGTGCTGTGGGTATATATGCCGCCTTGGCTCCGCCGCCCCAGATTCTTGACTGTCTAAATGATTTAGTCTTATACTTGTGCACTGAATATTTGGCCCGAGTAACCCAATCTGTGGCAGTAAATTGCAAATATGGCGAGTGAGTTTTGGAAAAAGCGCTCGCTGCGCACTCGGGATGATGGCCGGACCAACGCAGCCGCCATGACGCTGCGCCAGTCCATCTACCCCATCTTTCTCGTCACAATCCTATTCTTCCTATGGGGCTATTCTTACGGGCTTTTGGATACGCTCAACAAGCATTTCCAGAAAGTGTTGGATATTGACCGAGCTCGCTCTGCCGGTCTACAAGCCGCATATTTTGGGTCAGTTTAGCAAATCCCTCGACAAAGACTACTCAACTTAACAGAAATTAGGGCTTACCCATTCGCATCGCTTGGACACGCCGCTTGGATTCTGCGCCACTACAGTTATAGGGCAGTCTTTATTTGGGGTCTATGCCTCTACGGCATTGGAGCTCTGCTGGCGATTGCGGCTATCAAACAAGAAAGCTTCGGCGGTTTCTGTGCCTGCATCTTCATCATCGGCAATGGCCTCGGCTCGCTCGAAACAGCCGCCAACCCATACATTACCGTCTGCGGACCACCTCGCTACGCCGAAGTGCGCATCAACATCTCGCAGGCTTTCAACGGCATTGGCACTGTTGTTGCTCCCGTGATGGGCTCATACGTCTTCTTCACCTTTGACGACGCCCAGGCGTTGGAAAACGTACAATGGGTGTACCTCTCCATTGCGGTCTTTGTATTTGCGCTTGCATTCGTGTTCTTCTTGTCGAATATTCCTGAAATCACAGACGCAGACATGGCGTTTCAGGCTGAAGAGACTAATACTGCGAGCTCGAGCGAGTTGCCGTTCCGCAAGCAATATCGGCTCTTTCATGCTGCGTTTGCGCAGTTCTGCTACACCGGCGCCCAAGTTGCCATTGCTGCGTAAGTACACAACATTTATCTTACATATTGCTGATTAATAACAAATGTCGCAGTTACTTTATCAACTACGTGACTGAAACGCGCGAGGGGACCTCCAATGCACTCGGCTCACAGTTTCTCGCAGGTGCGCAAGCAGCCTTTGCAGTTGGCCGTTTCGCGGGAGTGGGAATCATGCATTTTATCAAGCCACGCATTGTTTTTGGTATCTTCTTAACCTGTTGCATCATCTTCATTGCACCGGCCATCACACAGCACGGAAACACGGGCATGGCTATGTTATTCATTACCATGTTCTTTGAATCCATCTGTTTCCCCACGATTGTGGCCCTCGGTATGCGCGGCCTGGGACGGCATACAAAGCGCGGCTCCGGCTGGATTGTTGGCGGTGTTGTGGGTGGTGCTGTTGTGCCGCCGTTGATGGGCTATGCTGGTGACCAGAGGGGGATGGGCATTTCCATGGTTGTTCCGTTGTGCTTCTTTGTTGCTGCGTCGACGTATGCTTTTGCAGTCAACTTTGTGCCTTGGTACAGGGATACCGCTGATGCGTACTCTGAGACCAAGGTTGGTATTGATAGTACCGCTGGGGCTTTGGATGAGGAAAAGGGTGATGTCGCCAGTGAGAAGGGAGCCGTTGCAGTTGAGGAGCGTGCAGGTGCCGGTAAATGAGGCCTATCATGAGCAGTATAGTATGAATAAGAAGTCACAACGACGAAGTTAGGCTTTTAAGTGAGCTGACAACGATGTGGTATATATATATATATGTTAAAAGTATGAACGCGAGCACAATTTCAGTTCCATGACGCTGATGCGGAATATACGAAGAACCAAGCTATGCCATGTTTCAAACTCTAATAAAATGCAGCAAACTCCGCCTCAAAGCATAAAACACTGCCCAGATGATCATGTTATATCCACGCGCCATCCACTTGGTAGACGCTGCCACTGACAAAGCTACTTTCAGGGCCAAGCAGGAAACAAATGACACTTGCCGTTTCCTCAGCCGTGCCTTGGCGCTGAAAAGCAGTCGGCTCGTCAAAGGCGGCGTCTTTGGCTCGGCCAGTAAAGTCCCAGTTCTTTTGCATGAGAGGTGTGTAAATGGCACCTGGGGCGACGCTGTTGACGCGGACTTCACGGTGGCCGTTTTCCAAGGCGGCGGCTTTTGTGAGGCCAATCATGCCGTGTTTGCTTGCATCATAGGCACCATGCCTGGCGAAGCCTGTGAGATGACTTTGTTAGCAAATCTCCCATGTAGCTCTCCAATTCGCAAGGAGGCCGAGTTCTTACCTTTAAGTCCATGAATAGACGATACATTGACAATTGACCCGCCATCTGCAATATTGCGTAACTCGGCCCTCAAACAATACATTGTTCCCGTCAGATTTACCCCAATAATCTTATCCCACTCTTCGTCTTCCAGTTCTGAGACGGCGGCAATGCCATGCGCTTTGCCAATCACACCCGCAACGTTGGCGGCGCCATCTAGTCGACCTTGCTTCGCAACAATGGACTCTACCCAAGCATCCACCTCTTTGCGCTTAGAAATATCGACACGGTCGACACTAAAAGGCACATTGAGCGCGGAAAAGTGCGCCGTTGCCTCCTTCATTGCCTGGGCGTCGATATCCGCCAGGCACACTGTTGCACCCCGCGATGAGAGGATTTTGGCGGTCGCTAAGCCAATACCGCTGCATCCGCCGGTGATGCCGTAGACGCGCCCATGCAGCTGCTGCGTCTGCGGTTGCGGCAGCAGAGGACGGGCACTATGGATACCATTTGTGTTGGTTTGCGTCATGTTTGTGCTGTTGGTGAGTGTTGCGGATGGCTTGGGTTGGGATATGTTGGTTCTCGGGGTCCGGGACGCAGAAACAGAGCCGCCCATGGAGAAGAAGTGCGAGACACGGTGAGGGAGAACGAGTGGTTTGGTGTATATTGGAAGAGTTCAACGCTAGATTCGCTATAAAAGGATGGATTGTCTTTGATCGCGAGAGTAAGGAGCAGATGGGTAGGCTGTCAATATATCAAACACAGGGTGTAGAAGAGAAGGAGAAAATAATCAGGTACTGGGCAGACTTCACGGGAAAGCGTACATTTACCCGCAGTTTAATTCCGAAGCCTGGTTACTCCATCTCAAAAACCACGTTTCTCCGCCCGAGATCCGCCTTGTGTTATGCGGCTGATATCCACTTACGAAGTAATAGGAAGATGGGCAGCGGACATACTGCAACATACGAGGATAGCCCGTAGGCTACAAGTCAACTCTTTGAGCCCAAGGGCCGTCTTCTCGAGCATTTCTTTACTTGGGCCCGACGAGTAATTCTCTTTGAGGACAATCCCTGTGATTGCGCCATCCGTCAATACAGCATCAAGTGGCAGATGAGCTATTCTTAGTGGTTCGACCCCGCGTTGAGGGGCTGCGAGTCCACCAATCGATAGAATTATCCGTCGGGACTGACAAGGCCAAACGATGACCAAATGCAGGGTAAAACTGCCACGGTTTGCCGCACATTGCCGGGGATGGGCATTTTGCCTACCTTGCTTGAGTGCTGAGTGGCCCTCGCATATACGCCACATGGCCTGTTCTAATAAAGTCTGTCCTGTGCCGACGCTTCCGTCTTACGTTTGTTCCGAATATAGCGTCGTGCCGGACTTGAGGTCACCCGGTTCATACAGAGTCCTGCTGCGATGCCCAAAACGCCATCACTTCACAACATCGCAGAGGCGGACTGCTGTAGCTGAGGAGTTTTGCGTTGATTCGCTGCCGCTGTCCTCTTGCAACCTTTCTGGTCTCTCATGTTCCTGGTCGATACTGCTGGACTGCTCTTGCACTTGTCTCGTCAGCGATTGAGTGAGTGAAAGACGGCTTTGTTAGCACCATGCCTAGCATGTCATCGATGATGTTTCTCGACTAGATAGTCGACCGATTGCTGATTGCGCACAACAGTGAGCAGGTAGATTCGTCAAACATGACGACACAAGCTAAGTAGCACAGCATTAGAGCGGCACAGCATTGCACGATAGCGATGGGCAGCAATTTCACCGCTACTTTCTCTTTTGCACCGGCCAAATCGAGTCGGCATCTCCTCTCGGAGCCATTTTCCAGCACGTCCAATCACCAGTCAGTGACTGTGTTTCTGTCGTGCAATTTTGTCGGCCATTGTTAAACTAAATGGCGGCGAGTAAACGTCCTATCAGATTCCAACAACACCGCACCGCCGCCGGACAAGCATATCAATCCTTGTGTCGGCTTCAGCTTTCAGCCTCGAGTCTGCAAAACGCCATAGCCAATCCGAGAGCACAGATTTCAGACTCGTTTGGTTTGACAAACACAACATCTCAATGTGTCACCTCGGCAGGGCGAGGAGACGCCCTTTTTCGGAAATATCGCCGTTTTATTTTCGTCGCACAGGTGTCTTCCGTACCACGAGGCCGCTCGAGATGTACGCTATCATCGTTCAGGCTTGGATACTCCGCCACTTGGCGCTTTATCACACACATACTCCGTACATTACACCAGAGCACGCAAAGTATTTTGTCTGTACAAAACTTCTGGCAAAAAACTATGTTTGGGCCATAATCTCCTGTTCCAAATTACACAGCTTGGCGTCGGTCCCGTGACCATGGTTTACATTACAAGGGGACTGTTCTGTACGGACTACGAGTACACGGAAAGCACATGGTCAAGCGGAAACAGTGTTCATTAGCCAAGCCGAGTTGTCTGAGACAGAGCGAGGCTCAGCTTGTTCAGCCTCCCTGGCAGCGCAAGGGTTCCCTCCCTGCCAGGGTTCTCTCCTTTTTTCTTGCTACTCGTATGAGTAAGCATCAGCAAGGGGGTCCGGCGGGAGCATAGGCACTTCTTCCGACATTGGATCTTGCAGAGATAAGGAGAGATCGCTGCCCAATGCGCGACGAGATGTGGCTTGGCTTGGTATTTTTTAGTGACGGGATTGCGTCCTTGCGTCTTTGGCACCGAGAATACCATCCCTGACCAAAAACGTGCGCTTGAGAAAGGCCAGTACTCGTAATTGCGCAGCACTTGTGGCGCCTTGGCGAAAACAACCCGCATAGCAACCATCACAACTTTACTAGGAGCATGGAATTGACTTCCGTTAGCTCAGAGTAGACACCTGTTGTACAACGCCCGCTGACTCTGCTGCTCTGTCGCGGCTTGTTTATCGTTTTTGGCTATTCCATGTATCTCAACCAAAGCCATTCGCCAGCCACTTACCAGTATTTTAAGCCTTTGTTGGCGCACTTTGACATTTTACAGTTTACGTTTGAAGCTGTTTCGTCCGTCCTTTCTCGCTCAATCATTCGACACACGTGCGCTAGCAGATTAAGACGATTCGACGGTGAGCCTGTTGCCTGACTTTTTTTTTCTCATGCATCAACGCCTGCTTAGAGATCCGGTCGCGGCACCCTCAAGGTCAGTTGTTGGTGTCATTGTCTACACAGGCGTCGTCATCACCAAGCCCTGTCGTCATACTCGACAGTGGAGCAACGGAATGTTTCACGCGTTATCAGTGTGACAAAGACGCCCTGGCAGCAGTAGCAGGCCTCCAAACAATCTGTGACACGGTGACACACTCACCGCCCTGGCACAGCACACGAGCCCCCCTTTTTACCATGTACAGATTATCGTTGTGTTTCAATGCTAAAAAAACTAGGTTTAATTAACCTTATCGTGCACACTGTGTACGGTAGCATTGCATCGCAGCGTGCCGGGGATTCCTGCGACACAGATCCGCCCAACTACGGATGACCACATCTCTCTGCCAAACCCATGACCAACAGCGTCATATCCACGACTCGGGCCAGGACGTGAATGCTAAACATGAGACAGCTATGGACGGATCAGGCACACTCGTCAGACTGGACTGCGCTCGCTCTCGCATCTTACTTTGTCTACGAGTAAATGCGCTTCGTGAATCACCTCATCGGCTTTTAGATCGTCAGCTTCTCTCCACCCACTCCTTCATAAGTCGGTCGATTTCCATAATATATCGCGAAAATCACTCCATTTTTAGTGTGGCGCCTGTGCAAGTACCGGCAGGCTGGGCGGCCGCAATGCTGAGCCTAGAGCTCTCCAACACCACTACTCGTCCAAGCACCACAGTGCTTCGCAAAAATGCCCAGAGTCTATCCACATAGATCTGGGGGCGGAAATCTTGGCGTCTGCGCATCTTTCACCAAACTCGACCACACTCGACATGCCACAGCCACAACTCCCAAGGCGCTTGTCAAGACACCACCGAGATAAACTCCAGGCATCTCACATGTGCTAGCACCATGATAGGCCTAGGCTATAAGCCTAGCCCCCAACCAAAGGGACCCCCATCTTGGGCTAATACTGCTAGCACTTACTCCGTACATGTCTGCATAATCAGATATGTACGGGGGGGTGTGTGGTATTAATGCGTGGCGTACCCAGGATTGACGCCAATGAAAACGCCTCTGCCGGGAGACGACAACAGCAAATCTACGAGCACGCATCTGGCCGCTACGGCCGCCCTACCAAGCCGCAAAAGAGGCTTGGGGAATCTAGGAGTTGTCCCTCCAAAACCTTCCGAGTGCTGGTGGCCTCCCTACCTTGCTCGGCTATTGCTCGTTCCGAGCTGATCCGGACGGTATTACTGCATGTTTCTACAATACGCTTGGCGAGCGAGTACCAAGTGTAAGAAAATGTATTTGCGTCAATCAGGAGCGAGCATTTGTACCATTCGCGAGAATGGCAACTAATTGCTTACGGAAGTTTCGTGTGCCTGCAAGGTTTGTGTTCGCGCCAAAGTTTCGTTTCGGGACGTGGCGGCGTGCTTTTCTTGAAGCTTAAAATCGCCCTTTGCATAATTAAGACGACGGCAGTCTCGGGTTTATTTTCGGACATGGCACGATTCGAAAAGAGCCTCATTTCGTTACAGCCAGTAAGTGTTTTTTTTAAATGTCTGTGCTTTTACCACATAGTACAGTACGGACCTGTAACAAACAGGAAGCCTCCAAGCCCTCCCCAAACAACCATTGAAACAAAAGGATCTACAAAATGAACTCAAAAGGGTGTAATATGGGGCAGACTACGGAGAACGTCCGTCCGTAACTTGTTCTCCTCTTCGCCTTTGAGTGTCTCACTGACGCACCTACACAGTATGTGATTGTCATACCGACCAAGTCGCTACCGGCTCTTGGCATTGGGCAGTGCACAATCCACAGACACATACGTGTGCTGCTGCACTAGGCCGCGCGGTGTGTTTTTTGTAATTGACTAGGCCCGTGTTAGCGTGTAACTTTTGTAGTCATGCACGAAATGTAAGCATTAGCACATGTACCATGGAGTGTGTCCAGTGTAAGTGTTGGGTGTGAGATGCTAGCCCCATTGCTTGTGGCCTTAAAGGTGCAGCCAGAAAATAAAATAAGAATTAAAACAAAAACAAAAAACACAATAATAATAAATAGATAGAGGAATGAACCTGATAGCTAGTGTCAAATGAGGTCTTTCGGATCCAAGACGTGCGGCGGATCTGGCGTCTGGGCAACATGGCAAACAGTGGCTCTTCGAAACGGGATGGCAGGGGGGAATGTGTATCACAGCGTTGGCTTACTATTCCGACGTCTCTTAAAGTTACATGGGGGCTTGAGAGTGGTGGAATAGGGAAAGAAAACGGGCGAGTACATGGGTGTGTGATTTCGTAGTAGGTCCCCTTTTGTAAATATACATATGCCACCACTGCTTCGTCTTCCTTCCCCTTTCCGCACCAGGGCTTTGACAGACAATACAGTCTATTACCACTACATACATATTCTCTCCTCTTTCTATTCCAAACGATCCGGTTCCGTTTTAAGCCTCTTTGGATAGGTCGCAATCTTTTCAAGCCACGATTTGCAATAGTGGCATATAACCATGGCCGCCGGCGACGTTGATCCTGCAAAATGCATCAAGTATGCACACTTTGCATCTCACATGGAGCGATGGCAATTTAAAATCATCTACTGGTCTTTATTTATAGCAAACCTAGTCGTGCTATTTATTGGCTCGTTTGTATACATAAAGTGAGTCAGTATTCTCTTTCTATGCGCGGGTCCTATTCTGTTTTTTTTTTTTTGCTAACGCGAGTTGTGCAACGATAGGGGACAAGATGCCTTGGGTCAACTACAAGAAGACACTCGCAAACTGCGTAAACGATTACGCTCATGTATCTTGATATGCTTTGTATGTGTCGTGGTGTCGACGGTGATTGTGGTCATGGAGGCATATTCGCTTCTAGCGTTGCAGTTTTGTGACGGCGAGGACCTCATTTCGCTGTACTGGTCGACGTGGACCATGATTCAGGTCGGCTCGCTGATTGCCATGGTGGGCATTATCCTGGCCATGTTTCATTCATTAAAAGAGCGTCAACACCCGTAAGTGTTTTTGTTTTCTCAAACTCCTCGGTTGGGGGGGATATTTTCCTAACACTGTTGTTCATCACAGGCCGTGGGCTCTTGCACTTGGTACACCGGTACTCGTCATTGCCGGGGCTCTACATCTCTGCTACCACTCGACAATGAAGCGAGTATACAAGTTTCGTCGCAACTCCGTATACAGCTCTGGAGGACCGCCTATGAGTCAAGTGTAAGTTGACACACACACACACAACCTAATTTGTCCACTCGTCTGCGCCAAGACTAATACACGTAATAGCAACACCATCCAGGCCAGCTCTCAAGAGGCAGTCGACGAAACAATGCACGGCGAATTTATTGGCTTTACGGTTAACGGAGGTCCGATAGTCCGATTTACCAACGGCCAGATTTCCAACTTGCCAGAAAGCGCAGAACTACTCGGTCGCTGCGAAAGCAACCGACCGATAGTCGCTTACCGCAAGGACTCGATACGGTTCATTACCGACTCGAGCAATGAGAAAGAAAAAGGGCCCGCTACAGAGCAGCGTGAGAGTGCTGAAAACAGAGCTTGATAGGTTTGAATATAGATAGAATAGAAATTAGACTGGATACGGCATGGGGTTATATTCATTGGTTGGAGTTTTTGGGACCTTTTGTTTTGGTACCGGGTAGTCGGCGACGACGAAATGCATCCTGGCAGGAAGATTTGCAAAAAAAAAAGCCGGGGCTTTATAGCTTGATAAGCTTTATATTTTGAGACGCAAAGTGATGTGCCAAAAAGACGGGATTTTCTAAACAGCTTGGGTTGTGAGTGCATGTATCGAGATGATTGGCTCATTGTACACGTAATAGATGGTTGCTAGCAAATCGGGTGCAGCCCATTCTGCTGATGACACCACATCTAGCAGCTAGGTCAACGGGAGGCGACACTTTGGTGGGCTGTGGCGTGGCGGGGCAGATTTTCTTCGACCGGCGTCGGCGTCGGCCTATCGCGTTATCGGTGCTTGCTAATCAAAGTTGCCGCTCTTGGTATTTGCTCAACCACTTGCTTCCATTCTTGCATCTACAGTGGGAAAACATATCTGCATTTAACAAAAGAGGTTCATTGTTTTTTTTCAGTCTATCCTACACAGCCTTTACTCTACAGTTGTCCTTCATATTACTGAGCCCTTGCTTTGCCGTCGCAATGGGTCTCGACAATGTCAAAAACGTCGTGCTGGTAAGGCAAACTCTCGACACTGCTTCTGCAAAAGTTTTTGCAATTAGCCACTGACTGACTCACTACTTCCTGCAGGTGCTATCTGGCAAAGGCGGCGTAGGCAAATCATCGGTCACGACACAACTGGCCCTCTCCCTCTCGCTGGCCGGCCACTCGGTCGGCATCCTCGACATTGACCTCACCGGCCCGTCGATACCGCGCATGCTCTCGATAGAATCATCCAAAGTCACGCAAGTCCCAGGCGGATGGGCGCCCGTATGCGTGCAGGCCGCCGACCCAGCCGCAGGCACAGGGAGCCTGTACGCCATGAGCCTCGGCTTCCTGCTGCCCAAGCGTGGCGACGCAGTCGTGTGGCGCGGGCCCAAGAAGACGGCCATGATTCGCCAATTCTTCAAGGACGTGCTGTGGCCTGAGCTTGACTATCTCCTCATCGACACGCCTCCGGGCACGAGCGACGAACACATATCACTAGCCGAGACGCTGCACAAAGATGCGCGGCCGGATCAGATTTCGGGCGCGGTGGTGGTGACGACGCCGCAGGCAGTTGCTACGGCCGATGTGCGCAAGGAGCTGAATTTCTGCGCCAAGACGGCAATCAAGGTGCTTGGGGTGATTGAAAACATGAGCGGCTTTGTGTGCCCGCATTGTTCCGAGTGTACAGACATTTTTGGGTCGGGTGGAGGACGGGCCATGGCGGAGGAGTTTAGTGTTGCGTTTCTGGGCGCTGTGCCGATGGATGCGCAGTTTATCTCATTGGTGGAAGAAGGAAAGCGGCCTATTTATCCGGTTGGTACGCAGGTGAATGGGCAGGATATCTCGTCGAGGGATCAGTTGCCAGAGGAGGCGGGCAAGGATGATGGGTCGCTGATGAACAAGTATATGGACTGCTCGCTATATCATGTGTTTAAGGGGATTGCGGGAAACCTCGTACGGGGAGCAGAGTAGACTTGACTTTTGGATGGTTTTGTATATAGATGTGAAGCAGTTATGAATAATGACTTTTATGAGAGTGCAAGTTTATGTATGGTGTACATCGGCTTGTCGGCCGCTCACGTGCGAAGCTGCTACGATGTTATGTCAAGGGGTATTCCTTTGCTGGAAGAGCACATGTAATGAAGTGGAAAGGGACATGACTTCAAAAAAAAAAAAAGACTTTCAGTTCTTATAATCAGCTTCTAAGGTATATCGTGACATTTCTCGTATTATGCAGTATGTCGCATCTGTTTACTTAAGCATGGGCAGGCTCCTTCCAAATGCAGCCAACCCACCACCAAAGCACCCGGGGCAGCAAAAAGTAACGACAAAAGCAGCGCCGCCGTTGCAGCTTTCTTGTGGCCGCCATCGGACTAGCCCGTCCAGAGCCAATTAGCGCCTAGTTTGTCTGCCCCTCACTTGTATTTGTTGCCGTCATCAGCCAAAAATTTCGAACCTAGTTTTTGTGTGGATCAGGCAGTCAGGTCTTCTCTATTCATACTAGGTTGGCCAACTCTTGGGCTGGGCTAGGCTGGGCTAGGCTGGGCTGGGCTGGGCCGCAAAACACCACACCACAATGCGCCAAAAAATAAATAAAAAAGAGGTTCCCATTTTTGCCCTGACAGTCAGTCTCCTCTCCGCCATCGCCCAGCACAGCGTAGACTTCCTCTGTAGAATCAGTAGCTGCATATGAAACCTCTATTTTGCAATTTTATAAAGACAATTGTAAAAAGAGATAATGACGTAACCCGTTGTGTAGCTTTGCTCGCTCGTTTCTCGGCGTCCGCATCCTGCGCCTCTGAGTCCTTTTGTGGAGATTTCTATGCCAACCTAACCCGGGTACTATAAAACTTCTTCTCCGCCAAACCGCTCCTCTAGACTCTGCAATCGCCACACACGCGAGCATTATTTCTGTCGGCAATCTTGATTACGATTGTTGGATTCTTTGGCAGGCAGATGTCAGGTTTCTGACCAGTTTATTCCCAGTTTGCTCATTCTTGTTGGACGGCTACTGCTCCAGGTGACCGTCCGCTGACGCCTCTTTCTTCCGGTTTCTGTCTTGGTCTTCTATGCGTTTGACAGATCCTCTACGGTTTCTATTCTCTCGACCATCCAAGTACGTTCTTTAACCGATTCTCTATACGCTTTCCATTTTCATTGTATGAGCCGCCAGAGCTAACCTTTCTCCTACCCAGGCCTCGATAGCACCACACGGGCGAATTCGACAACACACGCACAACCACCACCACACCAACCTTTTGCCTCTACACAAAGCAGATATCTTGGTCTGCTAGCTCCGATACTCCCCCACAGGTATCGGACTGCAGCGTACCTGCCACAATTTCGTCAGAACAGCGCTTCTACCACTCCATCTTCCGTCCCCCCTAACGTCCTCTCGAGAGACGTTTGACAATCCCTCTTCCCCGCTGAATTGCTGCTGGCTTCCGCCAGCGCCATTAGAGCACCACTTTCCTGTGGGCCTACTCTCTCAAACGGACACCGCAAGGTCTGTTTGAGCGGCAGCTAGTGCTCCGCGGACTCTGCCATACGGGCAAAGAACTCTCTCTCTTCATCTGGACTCTCTTGTCGTCCAATTCCCGGAGGCTCAATTGCTGCCCGCTCAATCCACCGGATCCCTCGACCTGTCGCTCCCCGCGATCAACTACACGAGAATGGTGAAATCTTCCGTCCCGAACAACTACACCTTCTCTCCGTCTTCGGCTGAGCCCCATTTGACCATCAATCATGATGTCGTTGCCGATTTAGACTCAAGCAATGCCTTTGAAGGTGTGTTTCGCATTGAGCTGCTATAAACGTCCATCTGTATGCTAACGGTATGTAGGCCCCGAGAAGCTTCTTGAGGTATGGTTTGCGCCGAGCGCAACCG
The DNA here is from genome assembly GCA_002242745.2 of Lecanicillium sp. LEC01. Taxonomy (NCBI): domain Eukaryota; kingdom Fungi; phylum Ascomycota; class Sordariomycetes; order Hypocreales; family Cordycipitaceae; genus Lecanicillium; species Lecanicillium sp. LEC01. The sequence goes on from NIWZ02000069.1 coordinate 85,790, forward strand.
CCCTTCCTGTCGGCGCCCGTCCTCTCGGCTTAAAGGCTGTCCCCGCCGATGTTTGGGTCACTATGCTCGACATGGTTCACTGCAAGATTCTTTCCGTCTTGGAGTCCGACACTGTTGATGCCTATCTCTTGTCCGAGTCCAGCATGTTCGTGTTTCCCCACAAGCTGATTCTCAAGACTTGCGGCACCACCACTCTTCTTCTTGGCTTGCAGCGCATGCTTCATATTGCTGCCGCCCATGCCGGATTCCAATTCACCAATGCCAGCTCTGTCGAGGATATACGCGCTGCGGCCACTCCATATCGCGTCTTTTACAGCCGCAAGAACTTCTTGTTCCCCGACAACCAGCGTGGCCCCCACCGCAGCTGGAAGCAGGAAGTCAAGTACCTCGATGAACAGTTTGATGGAGGCAGTGCCTATATGGTAGGCAAGATGAATGGCGACCACTGGTATCTCTACATTACCCCCGCCAACCAGGAGCTGACGCCCCCGATTACTCCCCAATCGGAGGGCAACGATCAGGTCATGGCTGAGCTTGACGGTCCTCAGGCTGCCGGTCCGGATTCCGGCGACGAATATGTCGACGAGACGCTCGAGATTCTCATGACCGATCTCGATCCGGAGAATGCCAAGCAGTTCTTTCTTTCGCACGCGAGTGCGGTCGCATGTGACAAGATGGCTGCTGAGAACAAGGGCCTTGGCGGTGCCAATGGAGTCAACGGCGACGCTTCCGAACATTTGGATGAGGTGGATGTGTTTAGCAATGGCAGCGACTCTGACTTGCACCAAGGCATGGAGCCTCAGCCCGACGAGTCTCTGACCACCGAGGGCCATGCTCTTGGTTCCGTCATTTCTGATAACTGCGGTCTAGCCGATATCTACCCCAAGTCCATTTACCCCGATGCCAAGATTGACGCCTACCTTTTTGGCCCTTGCGGATTCTCTGCCAATGGCGTAGTCCCAGCTCCGGTTTCTACCCAGGATGGCGAGAAAAAGGCGGACCACTACTTTACAGTGCACGTCACTCCCGAGGACGGCTTTTCTTACGCATCCTTTGAGACCAACGTGCCTGGTGGTCAAAAGGGCCGTGCCACTACCGAGATTATCTCTCAAGTCGTGGAAATTTTCAAGCCTGGCCGATTCAGCGTGACGTTGTTTGAAGCAAAGGGCCGCCGCGCCAACCCGTACGGTGCAGCAGGCGACCAGATCCGCGGCCTGGCAGGCAAGAAGCTTGCAGACCCGGTTCCGGGGTACAAGCGGGTAGACCGCATTCTTCACGACTTTGACGACTATAACCTAGTGTTTCGATTTTATGAAAAGGAAGGCTGGGCCGGCGACAACAGCGCGCGTGTTGGCGAGTACGAGTAATTCTGTTGCGTGACTTGTTGCCTCTTGCGACGCTCTTGTCGCATCAACTGCCTTGACTTGTCTTTTTAACTTTTTGAGTTTGCGTTTTCTGACACGCCCGCCTCCGTTTTGTTTGCGCCGCTAGGCATTGAAGCAGCACCACAGCATTGCATGATTTGAAACTTGGTTTAATAGTATACTGAACAATAACATTGCTGCCTATATATTTTTCTGCAGCGCATAATTGTCTTTGCCAAGTGTATTTCCTGCCATCTACAGCTCGTTGCTTGCCATGTGTCCGACTTCCACGTTGAGCTTATCGATAAGTGCACGTGACCCAACTTTTTTTCTGCGACAAAATTTCTGCCACCACAAAGCTCCCAAGACGTAGACGTGAGCTTTTCCGCCCAGTCGCAGACAAACCACTTCGCCGTCTCCAATTCCACACAGGAAACAAAATCAAGACCGATAAAAAAAAAACACCAGAGAATATCAAAACCTCCTTCGGTCGAATTAGCGCCAAAATGCATCTCATGTACACCACCGACGAAAAGGGCGTCCGCCAATATACCCTGAAAAAAGTCGCCCACGGCCAAGTCACCAAGTCTGCGCACCCGGCCCGTTTCTCGCCAGATGACAAGTGGTCGAGGCAGAGAGTTACGATGAAGAAGCGCTTTGGACTGCTTCTGACGCAGCAGAGTATGTGAAGTCCTTTTTCCTCTTTTCCTGGGATTTCGACTTTGGTGTTTTGGGGGGTTTTGCTAACGTTGAACTTTCTTACAGAGGAGGAGTAAGATGTTTTCCTGTCAACACTGAATTCAACGAGAAAAAGATGGCTGTGGGATAGAAAGTTGTTGAGAGGAGGATACATACAATGGAAACGAAAGAGAATTGAATGGCAACTGCGGGAGTAAGGAGGAGAGGAGACAAATGGAGGGAAGAGCTGGGACATGGTGTTTTTTGGAGTTTGGGTTTTTCCCTTGGGCTTGAATATTGTACATTTTGTTCGTCATAATGAAATGCCTGAAGTTGCAAGACGTTTTTTCGTCAGTAACTTTTATTATTTAATTTTGCCTTGTATGTGATTTTTGGGTGCGAATTGGTTGTGACCTGTACGTCTTATGGTAACACATGCACTGTATCAAACCTGCTCCGCTTCTTAAAGTAACGTAATGGCATAAATCATGATTCTTTTTATACACTCCTCTTCTTCTAACCCTTTACCTCTTCTTTTTCGAGTTCACAGAGCGTCCTGCCCCAACTTTTATCTTACCGCCGCCAGCACGGTCACCGCTCAAAATATTCGGCAAGTAGTCATCGTCCATAAGATCCTTCTTCTTCGCCTTGCGCTGCGCATCCGACGCCCTCATATACTCCTTTTGATCCTCTGCGAACATCAAGCTTGCGCCCCAGTTGTTCTGCCCGCCTGCATTCTTCGCCAGCCGTCCATTTGCCGTCCCGTGCGTCGGTTTCGGCACGCTATACACGTTGCCGCGGTTGTTCCACTGAAAGTTTTGTTTCAGGTGCACCCTGAAGTTGCCATGGTCGTCGGTTGAGCAGCTTGTGCGGAGGAGCGTGGGCTGTCCGCAGGAAGGACAGAATTGCTTGTCCATGTCCTTTGTGATTTTGAAGCAGCCGTGGCAGCGCAGGACCCAAGTCTTTAGCTGCGTGATGCGGGAAAAGTTGGGCGTGATGAGGTTGAGGTTCATCCGCAGGGCGACGTTTTGCATGGCGTAGTCGGAGGTCAGGACAGCGGCTTGAAGTGTCTTTTGGGGTGTCTGCGACGGAGTAGAGGTGTTTGTGTCTTTGGCTTTGTGCTTTTTCAGGTTTGAGGGTGTGATCCATCCGCCTTCCTCGTCGGAGGCGTCGCCGTCGGATGCTTCTGAGTCTTCATCTTGGGCTTGCTCTGCCGCAGCGTCTGCAGCTAGACTTTCGACGACCGGGGTTGCGTCGTTTGTGGGTTCGTCTTTGATGTCTAGCTTCTCCAGGACCTCGGTGGGAGCGTCTTCGGGAGTTTCTGTGTTCTCTTGCACTTTGGGCTCTGAAGGAATAGGCTCTGAAGAGGTAGGCTCTGAAGAGTTAGTCGCCTCGGCGGAAGTAGCTTCGTCCTTGGTTGCTTCAGCCCTTGCCGGCGGCTTTCCATTCAACGTCTTTTGACCGGGTGTATTACGCAATCGCCAGTCGCCATTATTGCGCTCGCACTCGAGTTCATACCCGAGCGCAAGGACCTCGATATCCGGCTTGCTCAGCACGCCCAAGTCTCCTGTCTTTCTCGCAAAGTCTCTAATAAACTTGACGCTGGCAGGGGTAGGTGATCGCACTGTGACAAAGGGCAGCAGAGTCGTCTCGACGCGGGTTCTGGTGGCTGTATCGCGGATTTCGGGAATAACAGACGGCAAGATATATAGCTTCTCGGCCTGCGCGACCAGCGCGCTGGCTGAGGGATCGTTTTTGATCAGAGGACCGGTATCGAGGATCAGACTGTGTATGGGTTTTGCTGCTTCGCGGGTGGGAGGGGTAGCCATGGTGGCGGCTTTGCAGAGATTTCTGCGGAGAGGAATTTTCAAAGGAATTTGTTTTTGAATCGTATGCAGTATATCGAGTACCAAGACAAGACGAATTACAGCTCTGTATTTTGAAACATTCAGGTCAAGTCCGTTGAGGTAGGTGGTGTAAGTGGGGCAGAAAAAAAAAGTAAAGTGATGATAGCGATAAAGATTTGGGTTTGGGAGTGGCACGTGACGGCCAGTGGCTGAACCAGGTTGCAGTAAGTACCTACTAAGGTAAGTACATAGGTACCTTAGGGACCTACCTACCTTGTAGGTACCGGCAGTATAGTATTATTTTATGCACATTTTGCTTCCGGATGAGCCGCTTTCTCTCTCTCAAAAATATGAGTGGAATTTATCTCAATCACGCGGATGATTGACCGTGCTAAAAGTATAGTTTAGCATGAATAAGTACATAGAGCTTACGCCAGACCCGCAGCCGGTGCGACAGTACTATACTTGTCTTAGAACTCAGCTACCTTTACCCAGTGGCCGAGCTAGTATAACGCGCATTAAGTTTCACTACTCCGTATAGTATTCGGGGCTAATACAATCTTAGGATTCTCTACACATGAACTATGAGTAAAAAATTTCTCATGATTAGTACCAGCAGGATGTTCTTTAGTGACCTGGGTCGCATATCTCAAGTGTTTCTTCATTCCAATCGGGCCGATTTTTCTTTACTTATGCATAGAGTCAAAGTGGGATCCGCATGAGCACCAAGATCAGATCTATGTAGGTTGTTATACGGAGTACTAAGCGAGGAGATGAGCCAGCGGGCCCAGCTCCAAGGAGTCTCCTGAGGACTGCTCTGTCTCTGCCATTCGCAGAAACAGACTAGTTTCAGACAATTCGGACGAGAAAAAAACCCACCTTATCAAATACCGTCTAATGGAAATGTTCTTCTTAAACAGAAAGCAGTTGGCATGCACGCTCCGAGTCGGGCAATAGCATAGTGCACTTGCTTGTGTAAGTGACTTGATCTTTGACAAGGTTCGACGTACAGAGATATTAGGAAATATGCTCCTGTGGGCAACCCGATGATACAGTGTGGCTTAAGACCTACGACATGTGGCATGTCTCTAATTTAACGAGGCTTGAGAACTAAGACAACCAAGCATCACAGGATGAGGCAAAGCGGCAAGGACTGATTGATAGTCATGGGAAGTGACTGCCGAGACAGTAAAAACAGCCTCTGTGGGTATCGTGGTGGCGGCATGGAAGAGTCCAGACAAGTGTCGTCGGTCATGATGGCCCAGAATCACGGGGTGCAGCCTTTCTTAATAACAATGCAAGTTTGCTTTGCGTTCGCCTCGTGTACAACTCAGGCTGATAGTGCACCCAACAGTTCCATTTTCTTAGAGTCTTCGATTGTTGCTCTCTTGGTTTCACTTAAAGAAAGCCTCCAAATTCATTGACGCTATGCTGTCCTCCAAAAACACACTCGAAGCAAGCTACTCCCAGAGGAATTGTCGCGGGTGTAACGAAGCAAGCCAGCAGGAATACGAAAGCGCCACCAACCACTGCTGCTCTACCACCGATGGCCTCATTGATTACTGGGCTAGTGATGCTCACGGAGGGCCGGACGGGCAACAGTTGGAGAGTATCGAGTGCAGCGCATGTGCTGGCGGCTTGAACGAATTACACGACTACCCATACATGGGAGACACCTTTGGTAAGGCATTGTGCGATTTGCTCGACCTCAATGGTGACGATCTACTGCAGGGTGCGCTCGCCGTGGGCCGCCAGACAGTGACAGTTCTGATGGAAAACTCAGTTACCGCCAGAGCAGTTCACGCCCACTGGAAGTATGTACTGCGTGATGTTACCGATGGCCAGTGGTCTCCAATCCCGTTGATGTGCGAGCTTGCCTCTGTGGCCGACTGTCGAATGATTGAGGAACTGTTGCGAAAGTCAGTTCAGCGCTTGCTAACTCTCAGAATGTCCTTTGACCAAGGAGGTAGCATGGACTGGCTATGGGGTCTCTCGGTCGGTGCTGTAGCGAGTCTGACTTGGGTCAAGTGGCAAGCGGTTGGTAATCTCATCATCATCGGCAAAGCAACAAGTGGTCACAACAAACGCCGCGGAAACGCCATCGGCATGGTCGGAAACGATGCCAACAAAAAGCGTGACGCTGTCGATCAAAACCAAGCAAGCGTGTTAATGCATCTGATTTGCAAGGCTATCTGTCCCGTCGAATGCATTCACACCAGAAACCGCGAAGTCAGCGCCATGTCATTCCTGATCGATTACAAACGGGAGATGGCAAAGGGGGATCTCAGCCGCTCCCTCGAAATCGCCTCGGAACATGTTGCCAACCATGCCGACCTTGCAAAGTGGAATATTACCGACGTAATTCTGTCGTTATGCGATAGTATCGATGCGGTGGTTGATACGTGGGCGAAGGAGATGTACGGCGCCGAGGTGCAGGTGCAGCTTGACCAAAGATGCCTGGTCACACCAGCCAGTGTAGCCACAGCATGCGAGGGGGCCGATCTAATGATGCTGTTCAACTACGCCGAATGGGGCAGTCCCCATACCGATTTTGGATCTCTGAGACACGAGTCTGGCTGCTTGTGCAATATGGAGTTCTATGGTCGTGCGACTGTAAGCGGCGCTTTCAGTAGCTGCATTGAACGTGGTGTCGACACGTGTCTGGGCGAACTCTCGCAAGCCATGTTGCTAAACGAGAACCAACGCGAGCGCCACTTGTCCAGAATGGTTGATGCCTTGGATATCTCTACTGGACGTAGCCCGATGATTGGTATTATATTGGACGAGATCTACTGGAGCCTTTGTGACTGTAGACACCGAGGTGCAGACAAGATATCCAGAGCATGGAAGACGATCGGACAATCGGCGGACAAAAGTGAGGCGAACAGAGACCTTGATTGCGAGCTTACCGAGGAAGCGAGTGCTGCATCTGACTGGGCCTTGAGTTTCGGTGACGTTCGTGCTATCTATAAGTCGGCAGCAACGATTGCAGAGAAATGGGGCTGGGGGCGATACGTTGAATACTGGCTCGGGTCTGCAATTCATTACGTATGTGTCGCGACGGCCGATCGCAAAGGTAGCTCTTGTATTGATACTCGGGGTGCTTTCATCTATAAACGCCTTGCCCAAGCTGTGCATCAGCACGGCAGCCACCACGCCTTCACAGCTATGGTTGCATCAGTCATCGAGTCCGCAGGATTGTGGCCACATATCTTTGAAGTCGGTTATGACAGTGTGTTCTTTACCAAGAAATAGTATACTGACATGCAGGGCACCTGAGAGTATACTAAACTGAACGAGCATCACTAGGTAGTCTCAAAATGTTTTGGAAGAGAGTTTCAAGAAAAACGAAGCAATAAGTGCACAATATAACAGTGTAATAGGTGTCCAATGTAGTTCTAGACTCTTTCTAGTGCCTCTTGCATCAGGTTCCAGTGCCGACTGCTCATGATTCCGAGAAGGACAAAGTTTCCATGTACGTCCCGACCCAAGGTTACCACTACATTTCTTCGCATAAGGGATTCATTCAAGGCAGGACCCGCCTGGTGCCAGAAGGGCTTCCCCGGCGTGTTCGCTCTCTCTTCCGTCGTCGCGCCTTGACGGGTGACGGCCGGGGCAAAGTTCCACCGCCTCAAACAGCTTCGCTCGATCCCAGCTTGTTGTAACGAGCATGCGCGCATTCATCAGCAAGTAAGCACCAGTATCCCCTTCGTATGCTAATAGTCGGGAAAGAAATCACCCTGCGCCTGCTGAATTTGAGTCTTTTTTTTATTCGATGACTTGCGACGGACACGTGTAATTGGCACCCCAGTGAGGTGGCAGTATAGCTTGGAAATTAAGAGTAGATCTCTTCTGCATGTGGTTATAAGGCGGACATTTAAACAACTAGTCACGGTTCTCTTATTTATCAAATAATTGTTTTCTCTAATTTGATGATAAATTTCCCATTGTATAGCCGGAAAGATTTCCTTTTCCCAAGGTACTCTGCCAGAACGCTGGAGTGGCTCGCCTTCAGCTGCTAAATTTGGTTCTCGCTGGAAACCTACAAACGGACTAGGTACCTAATTACCCACCACACCCACCATAGTAGTGCCGATTATTACCTTACACCTCCCAGCGTCACTCATTGTCAGAATGTGTCAAAATCGGCAAAGTCCGGATGGAATCAGTCTGCGCATTATTACCGCCAATAGGAGAAAGATTTTCATGCTAGAAAACGCCACGTATCGCAATTCATACTCATTGAGGCATCATCAGTCCAGCCAGATCAGCACTTGTCATGACCTCCAGTCAGGCAGCTATTTGTGGCGTGAAACCGGACACTGGCGTAGAGTCCAGGTCGCCTGCTGGTTCGTGCTATTCATAAATGCCTCGTTCAATTTCACGGTGAAGCCGTAATATCCCGTACCAGCCTGACCGAGCCAGTCACGCCAGTGATGAACAGTGCTCTGCGTCTACGTTTGGGGTAAAAGAGAAACAAAGAACAACCAGTTGCAGCGTAAGCGGAGAGACTCTGGAGACCCCAGATTATGCGGGGGACGTCGCATTACGTGGAAATGCCTTGAGGAATTGCAGCAATAACACGCGAGCCGTTATTGGACGCCCACAGGTTGGAAGAAAACGGCGGCAATGGGGCAGCCGGCCCTTGTTTGTGATGGATTTTAGAGTGGAATCAACCCCGTATGTGGACTCTATTTCATAAGATGATGCGGAGGCGTTGATGATGGTACAGCATCGCATTACTAAGGTACGACTGGCGGATTCATTACCGTGGGGTCTCGCTTCGATCATCCCTGCGCCGAAAATGGTACGTCGTTCACAACATACATACTCGTAAAGCGACGCAGCGCGCTGCCTGACGGCTAGAATCGCTTCAACAATCCGCCAAGAGCAGCAGGGTTTTTCAAAAACGGTAGGTAGCGTGTCCCGCTACGAAGCTTTGACTGGACGAGAAATCTCGTGCTATGACTACATACTGAGTGAAGACGGACGCCATGTCCGTCCATCAATGCATCTCGTTGCCCACAACCCAGTCCACAGACACCACGGGGAAAATCCACTTGCTGGAAGCATCTCCCAATGAAGCTGGAACAAGTACGGAGAAAAAGTTGAGCATACGCGTTACACCCGCAGATGAACCAAGACATCCGTGTGCTGTGTTACAACAACTCCACCAGTCCATCCCTTCCAGAACTCTTCCATGGCTTGCCACACACTGAAGGTTGGCGATCGGGTTTCGCCGGGTGTTTGAGCGAGTAGCGCTTGCTACGTACGAGTACAGGCGGTCAAGCAACGCCGAAGAATGGCCTAGTTCAAGTCGTCCTACAGTACGAACGTACGAGTACTGTTGTGAATCAGGCTGATTCGCAAGGAAGCCACACTCGGGTTTCAGTGTCCAGGATCATCGCCCATGCACCCCAGCTCGAGTACATACGTACGAGTAAAGCGCGCTCATTCATTCATGAAGATACCCAAAAAAAAATGGAGGCCGTGGACAAGGAGGGCTAGCGTGGTTGGCGCGCCTAGAACTAGAACTATCCCGTAGTCACGAGGTAAAAGCCAAGAAACGAGCCTAGCCCAACAGTGCTCGCGCCGGCGTACCGATGAGCCTTCAGTGGCGCACTTCCCACCCTGCAAAACACTACTAGTCCGGCTGGCCCCCTTGGCACACAGGTCAGACGCACTGCATCGGGGAATTTCTAAGGGAGTTGGCGGCCGTGTGGCTTGCGTCTGTCGTTCGGGAATCGGCTGGGCGCAGTCGGAAAGCGGCAGCGGAATGGCAGAAGCCGAAAAGGATTTTCTTCCTTGCCCAGAGCCGTCGACAACCGCATATAGGGGGAAGTTATGAAGCGGCCACGACGCGGTGTCCTTGATTCCCCAGGTTTTCCGGCACATGCTGCCAAAGGGGCGATAAATGACTGGCAATTTAATACTACTGCACTCCGCATGGGGAACAGAGCGTAGCACTCCGTTGAGGAGTCAACTCCACTAGGTTAATGTTCTGTTCATGTTGGGTTGCCCCAGAAAGTGGCCAATGTGATCTGGTACGTGTCCAAGAAAACGGCCGGGCTGGGGGAGGCTAGATTGGACTTGACAGGGTGGATTCGAAGCTAGAAGACATGGAAGAAGGCCAAAACAGGATTCTAGGCCGCAAGCGAGGCATTTTCTTTACGACGTACTCGACTTGAGGGTATCAGCGAATGAGCCCTGGAGGTAGCACTCCATTCTCAAGCGTCGCCAGTGGGGGGTGATGGAAGAAGCTGACTCGGCCTTGGCTGGCCTTGGTAGCCACTCTACTCCGTACTAACAGGAACGCAATGTCCAGGTTGTAGTGGATATCACGAGAATGAAAAAATGGACGGGGAGGGAGGGAGTGACTGCGAGGGAACCCGGTCGGTCTCGAAAGCGCGGGTGGCCCACCATTGCATTTGGGGCGTGATGGTAGTCACAGCCGCGCTGACGTTGAAAGAGGGGCATTGAGATTATGAGATTGAAGTGCTGTGAGGTACGTGATGCTGAAAGTTACGAGAATAACAGGCTTTGACATGCAGTTAGTTTTACAAGCTTGAGATATCTCGAGACTGGTTGTGCTGACAGACTTTTCGCATGGGCCAAAGACAGGCCTCTCGAATGTAAGAGCTCGAGTACATACACTTCAAAGGCGCACATGATCAGGCAAAGAATAGCATGGGCTATTACGCTTGAAAGTGGCTGTTTATCGTTTCGTCTTGCTTTTAGTTTCGAAGCCATGACTTTTGCTACGGGATGGCTTACCTTGTTCAGTCGTCCTCCTCAAACTATTGATATACGAGTATATCATGAAACATGGCCAACGTCAGCAGTCACAACACCGCCGGCGCTCTCGGAAGCGGTAATAATTACTCGTCCAACCCAACCCAGCCCATCTCCAAGAAATTTGCAACCAGAAAACTCCGGCGCCGGTGCTGATCGATGAGTCCACTGCCGCCACCTACGGGCGCCCCGACCCACCACCTAGGGTTTCCGGTTCCGTAGAAACCTTTTTTTTCCCTTCGTGAGAACCACTTGGCCCCTCCTGCCTGCCGACCATTACGAAATACTCTTAAGCCCTTGCTTAGCCCTTTTTTTACTTTCTCTTTACAGTTTCCTTTTGTCATCACACACACACTCTCTCTCTCCTACCCCGGTCCTGGTAGGGTAGGCTTGCGTTTTAGCTTTGACGAGTATAAATTCCTCGCACGCTTACTGGCTCTACCCCAGGTCCTCTCTGCCCACATCCGTCCCCCGCAGCAACGAGTTCCGCCTTTGGTTGGGAGTCTCACCTTTTAAATACTACCGCATTCCTCCCCGTCTCAGTTTCGGTACAAGCCGCTTTTTGTTGATCTTCAACTCTTTTTTCTTCTTGCTGCTCTGAATTGGGTATCCTTTCAAAGGGACGTCTTTGTTCTTTTAAATTCATTTGTTTGGGGCCTTTGTCTAGCATCCTGGGAGTCTTCAATATAAGTCACCACCACTTCTGCCTATCAAGTTGCTCGTATAGACCACAAAAACCAAGACACCACACAACCCTCCCCAATACATCAACAATGGCCGACAAGTCTGCCGTTACTCCGGCTGCGGCCCCGGAAACTACTACTGCTGTTCCGGAAAAGAACATGGTGGAAAAGAAGAGTCCTCCCTCTCAGGACAACATGCTCGCCGGCGAAATTGTCGGTGAGATTACCGACTTTGACTATGACGAACAAGCCCGCACCGATCTCGAGAAGCAAAAGACGGCCCAGGGTACTGCTCACTTTCACCGTCTGGGCTGGAAGCGCTTGACCGTCGTTCTCATTGTCGAGGCCATTGCCCTCGGTAGTCTGAGTCTGCCCTCTGCCTTTGCCACCCTCGGCATGGTTGCCGGTGTTATTCTGACCGTTGCTCTTGGTTTCCTCGCCATCTACACCAGTGACTTGGTCGGCCAGGTCAAGATTGCTTTCCCCGATGTTGCTCACTATGGTGATGCCGGTCGTCTCATTGCCGGCCGCGCAGGCTACGAAATCATTGGCGCCATGTTTGTGCTCCAGCTCATCTTCCTCGTCGGCTCTCACTGCCTGACCGGAACCATTGCCTTTCTCAGCATCGTCGGCGACAGCAGCGTCTGCTCCCTCGTCTTTGGTGTCGTCTCCGCCATCATCTTGCTGCTCCTCGCCATCCCGCCTTCGTTTGCCGAGATTGCCATCCTGGGCTACATCGACTTTGCCTCCATTGTCCTCGCCATTGGCATCACCATCATTGCTACCGGCATCAAGGCCTCTGAGAAAGTTGGCGGCATGTCGTCTGTTGCCTGGTCCGCCTGGCCCAAGGAGGACCTCAGCTTTGCCGACGCCTTTATCGCCATTACCAACATTGTTTTTGCCTACAGCTTCTCCATGTGCCAGTTTTCCTTCATGGACGAGATGCACACGCCCCGTGACTACGTCAAGTCCATCTGGACCCTTGGTCTGATTGAGATTTTTATCTACACCCTCACCGGCGCCCTCATCTACGCCTTTGTCGGTCCCGAAGTCGAGTCGCCTGCGCTTCTCTCCGCCGGCGACCTCATCTCCAAGATTGCCTTTGGCGTTGCTCTCCCCGTCATCTTCATCTCCGGCTCCATCAACACTACCGTCGCCGGCCGCTACATCCACGGCCGCCTCTTCCGAAACTCCATCACTCGCTACATCAACACTCCTCGCGGCTGGATCACCTGGATCCTGCTCGTCACCCTCCTCACCGTCATTGCCTGGGTCATTGCCGAGTCCATTCCCTTCTTCTCGGACCTGCTCTCCATTTCTTCCTCGCTCTTCATTTCCGGGTTTACCTACTACCTGCCCCCCATCATGTGGTTCATGCTGCTGTGCAAGGGCCCGTACTTTTCCAAGGAGAACTGGTGGAAGACGATTCTCAACGTGCTCTGCATCATTATTGGCTTGGTCGTCCTTGTCGCCGGTACCTACTCTAGCATTGTTGATATTGTAAGTTTTTAATTTTTTTCCCCCGTGTTTACGATTTTAATCCTGTAACAACGCTAACCACGCAAATCAGATGCACAACTTCGCGGAGGGCAATGTCCATGGCGTCTTTACCTGCGGAGCTCTTTAAGCGAATTGCATAGAAATGAAAAGGGAAATGGCGTTTTGTGGTACTAGGTTTTTTTTTCTTTTTTTACAGAATTTCCGGCGCTTTATATCGGAATAAGATTACATTTTTACGAATGAGGTTCTACTGACGGTGCATGTGAAGCCAGCAGAGTCTTGTGTTTTTACTGTAATTTTAGCGACCACGGCGCTGGCCATAATCTACGGCAGGATAACTTACGTGGCTCTACTAGCGTTCCAGCACCAAGTGGTATATTAGAAAGGTGCGTTAATGCGCGGGGACGGACGATTACGTACGAGTTTTATTAGGTAGGCTGTCATATGTGACTTGGGTCATCTCGCACGACCTCGACTTAACATTGACTTGCCGATTCCAAGTACAGCACTTTCAATAGACTGTGCAGACAAAAGAGGAGGTTGTTTTTAAGCTACTAGCCATAAGATTAGCTTGTTCTACCGTCCGTAGTTCCCGATCTGGATATGCTTTGTTGGTAAGGGACGCAAAGGCGGGGAATCTGTTGGTGGCGCTCACCACCATCCCCATTTTGGGCGTAGTATCACAGCCTACGTAGGTTGATTGGTTGGTGGATTGGATGGTTGGCTTGTTGGTGCGACGCTGCAGGTTGGCCAACGCCTGCGTGATTTGCATGATTTCTCGCCCCGAAAATGCACCTCATAACGTTGTCTTTTTCCTCCTTCATCTCTCAGCTTCACAGCCACTATATCTGAAGTGGCCCGGTTGGCTGCTTTCATTCATCACCATCACCGGCCATGACTACTCGTGGGCTCTTACCAGGGGACGACCGCTTCGGCCCCCAGTCTCCTGGTAGATTCGACCTCACACTCACTTTTGAGAATGCCATCTTCTCTATTGGTCCCATGTCGGCTTTCATTTTATTTTCCATTGTCTACATTCGCAGACTCTTGAAAACCAAGGCTTGTGTCAAATCCGGCGTCTTGCTCCCGTGCAAGCTCGCACTTGCGACCATACTATTTGGAGCTGAACTCGCCATGCTCGCTCTGTGGGCGCAGAGACCAGAGTCTCGGGTGCAGACAACGCTTGCTAGCTCCATTATCTGCTCCGTTGGTGCCTTGTTCATCGGTGCCGTGCTCTACGCTGGCCATCGCTACTCGCCGTCGCCGTCTATCCCGCTAAGCATCTATCTGAGCATAACATTTCTGCTGGATATTGCGAAAACTAGATCCTTCTTCCTGCGTGAGGGCGTTGATGACATTGCCTCGCTATCAGTTGTAACACTGGCTGCAAAACTAGCCATTATCGTAGCTGAAGAGGTTCCCAAGACACGATGGATCGACAAGCAGCGCTTCCCCTCATTGAGTGGTGAGGCCGTGGGCGGGTTTTGGAGTCGGTCGATGCTGGTGTGGGTGAACGACACTTTGCTCCTTGGCTTTAAAAGGCGGCTTAACGTGGAAGATTTACCGCCCATGGGCCCGACTTTTAGCTCTGAGCGCTTGTATAATGACTTTTTATCCCTTTGGAAGAAGCGTAAGTAGTTGCCGGGCCTCTCTCTCTTTTGTCTGTTTTAGTGCTGACCCTGGATTATAGAAAACAAAAACTCCAAGCTTGCTCTGCCTGCTGCATGGTTCCGTCTTCTTTCGTTGGATATTCTCATAACAGTGATACCACGCCTTTGCTCCTCTGGCTTCCTCCTTGCACAACCATTTCTTTTGAGGCAATTGGTTTCCGCTGTCGGTCAAAAAGAAATCTCGACCTCTGTCAAAGGCGGACTTTGTGGTGCCACTGCTCTTGTATACCTGGGTGCTGCGGTGAGCTTTTTCCCCTACAGTGTACTCGTCACAGCTAAAACTAAACAACGCATGTAGCTCAGCAAAGCACTTTACAAGCAATTAAACAACCGAGTCCTGGCATATACTAGAAGCATCGTGATTGCAGCGCTGTACGAAAAATCACTCAAGCTGAGCCACGAACAGCTGTCAAAGTCGTCTTCATTGACACTTATGAATGCCGACGTTGACGGTATACTAGACAGCCTTGCCATGATCCACGACATTTGGGCGAGCGTGATTGAGTTTGGTCTCGGGTTGTTTATCCTCGCGACATTTATTGGACCGGCCTGTGTTTTGATGGTCATCCCGACGACTTGTAAGTTTAGTGCAACACGCTACTTATCCTCTGCTTGAAGCGCTAATGGGAACATTTTGTAGTGTCCACGTATGTGGGATCAATCACTACCAAGCGCATGGCCTCAGCGAAACGAATTTGGAACGAGCATATCGAAACAAGAGTTGGAGATACATCAGACGTACTTTCACAGCTCAAAGGTGTCAAGGTCAGTGGCATGGGTCCAGTCATGTCAAATCACGTCAACGACTTGCGCGCTGCTGAAGTCACAGCCTCTCGTAAAGAAAGGTGGGCTCGCATCCTCATGCATGCCATTGGTAAGCCATATCGCGACTCTCTCTCTCTCTCTCGGTGCTGTAACATCTAGGTCTAATTTCTTGAAGGCTACTTCTCTGAGGTTGCACCGCCTGTCGTGGTTCTCGCCGGTGCCATCTTTTGGACCCGAGCTGGAGGCGACTTCTCCGTTGCCGAAATATTCACCACGCTCGCAATCGTCGTCATCGTTACCGAGCCAATGTCCACCCTTCTCCTGTTCCTCCCTGCTATTTCTGCTGGATTTACATGCTCTTACCGCGTGCAGCAATTCCTTCTCCTTGATGAGCTTCCCGACAGACCGATCGGCACGCATAAAGTGACAGAAAAAGACGAGTCTTCCGAGGGCCCTGCTATTAGGCTGAAAGACGCAACCATAAAGAGACCTGACGCAAAGGCTGTTTTCCGCAATGTCAATTTTGAGGTTGCAAAACATCAGGTTAGCATGTTTATTGGTCCTGTTGGGTGCGGCAAGTCCAGCTTGCTGAGATGCATCTTGGGTGAAATCCCCTTGGCGAGTGGTGCCGCTACTGCTAGTTCTGAAACCATTGCGTATTGCGATCAGACGCCATGGTTGCAGAACACGACTATCAGAAATAACATTGTCGCTCAGAGCGAGTACAGTCCATCCTGGTATAGGGAGGTTTTGCATACTTGCGCCCTTGACGAGGACATTGTCCAACTCTCTGCTGGTGATCAAACACAAGTTGGCACGGGCGGTTGCAATCTAAGCGGAGGTCAACGACAGCGTGTGGTAGGAATTACACTTCCTTGGATTTTAGAACCTTGCTAACTTTGCTCTAGGCACTCGCGCGGGCAGTCTACTCCCGTGATCCCATTTTGCTTCTTGATGATGTCGTCACGGCTTTGGACAGGCGGACGTCCAAGGCAGTTTTGGAGAGGCTGCTTGGCGAACAAGGCGTACTGCGTCGTCTGAAGACGTCTGTTCTCATGACATCTAGCTCTTGTACGTACTTTTTTGCATTTGACATTGCTCACAATGACTGATCCAAATACAATGCAGTGAGCAGCCTTACATTTGCAGACAAGGTCTATGCACTTACGGATGACGGATTAATTGAAAAGACGGACCGAAATCTTACGCAGCTGTCTCGAGATTCGGAGCTTCTTAAATGGCTCGGAAGCAAACAGGCTGGCAGCGACGCAGACGACGGAAGCGATGAAGGTGATAAAGAAAAGCCCAGCACACCTGGTCCGTCTACCGCCGAAGAAGGCGACGGCGCGCGCCAGAAGGGTGATGTCTCGCTATACTTTTACTACATCAAGTCCACTGGCTCGGGATTGATCATTGCCTGGTTCGTTTCCCTGGCCGTTGCTGCTGTTTCGGACAGAATGCCGCGTATGTATCATTTTTACTGGTCGTATTTCATGTCGTCAATCTAACAAAATACGCTGAATAGTGGTTTTCCTACGAATTTGGCTGGGCAAAGATCCTCGAAACAATTTTTACTTTATCGGATACGCTCTTCTCAGCTTGGTGTCAATAGTCATCCCCTGCAGCACACTTGGGTGCGTACTACAACAAAGTAGCGCTTCGAACAAAAATGCACACTGATACGTTTTGCCAGAGTTTACTATTTGAATCTCGTTCCGAGATCATCAATGGTTCTACACGAAAGGCTCCTACACGCTGTTATGAAGTAAGATTGCCCGTCACAACGAAACATATTGGTAGCGCTTTTAGATTCTAACACACTTTTAGGTCACGGCTTTGGTATTTTACGAAACTAGATACTGGCTCTGTCATGAATAGGTACGACTCGCGTGCTGTATTTAATCTGCTCCCACAAAACTCACCCATTGCAGGTTCAGCTCCGATATTACCATCATTTCCCATACTTTACCAAAGGTCTTTATGCAAACCGTTTTTCGTGAGTACAAGAGAGACAATTTCCTGGTTCAATAACGAGACTCTAAACTCCTATCAGTGTTTTTCCAGATCCCAACCGACGTAGGCATCATTGTCGCAGGTGCAAAATACGCCGCCGCATTCGTGCCACTGTTGATACTCGCAATCTACTGCGTGCAATTCTACTACCTGCGCACCTCTCGCCAAATGCGTTTCCTAGACCTCGAGGCTCGAGCGCCTCTAATTACACACTTTTCCGAAACGGCATCCGGAATCCAACACGTGCGCGCATATAGCTGGCAGCGGGAGTTTTCTAGGAATTGCGTCGAGTACCTAGACTTTTCTCAACGGCCACATTATTACCTGTTTTGCATCCAGGCCTGGCTTGGACTGGTTCTGGACCTGATCATCATGGGCATTGCAGTCACAGTCATTGCTTTTGCGCTGAATTATAAACACACGACTTCAGAAGCTGCGGTGGGACTATCCATGATAAACATCATCACATTGAGCACGAGAATGAGTGGACTGCTTCGTTCGTGGGTGGAGATGGAGTCGTCTTTGGGGGCCGTCTCACGTACGAGGGAGTTTGTGAGGAGCACGCCGGTTGAGAGCGACCCGGATGATGGTGATGGTGAAAAGCTCGCTGCGAGTTGGCCGCAAAGTGGAAATATTGAGTTCAAGCAGGTGACTGCGGGCTACAAGTGAGTATTCGCCTTCTGCCTGCGTATAAATGGTAGCTGATTACTTTGCAGCTTGGAAGATTCTTCTTCTCAGTCGGTCGTCAAAGATGTGTCTCTCAAGATGAATCACGGCGATAAAGTTGGCATAGTTGGCCGCACCGGAAGGTAAGCAAGCTGCGCAGGCCCAACCTCGGAGCTCACGAACGCTGAAGCTAACCGCATGTACTTTTCTAGCGGCAAGTCGTCTCTGATGCTTACGCTGCTCAACTTCCTAGACTACACCGGCTCCATCACAATCGACGGAAAAGAACTCGCCAGCATCCCGCACGAGACTCTCCGGCAGCGCATCATCAGCATCAGCCAAGAAGGCATCCACCTCACGGGCTCACTGCGCAAGAACCTCGACCCGTACGACACGCTGGACACCTCGGCCGGCAAACCCAGCGACAAAGACCTCATTGACGAGCTCTCGCGCGCTTGTGTCTGGGAAAGCATCAACTCGCGCGGCTACGACTTGGACACTCCATTAAAGGATATAAAGCTTTCTACGGGACAGCTGCAGCTGCTGGCAGTGGCGCGGGCGATGCTGCGCTGCCGACTTAATAGAGCCAAAGTTATCCTGATTGATGAGGCGATAAGTAATGTGGATGATGAGACGGCCAAAAGAGTGCAGGATGCGATGAAGGATGCGTTTAAGGGCTGTACGGTTGTTACGATTGCGCATCGGCTGGACACGGTGGAGGATTGTGGGCTAGTGGTTGAGATGGAGGGGGGTAGAATTGATCGTGTGTTGGACCGAAGGGAAGGGGAAGGGGAAAGGGAAAGTATATAGGCTGGCCGAGTTTGTTATCTGCGTGAGACGAGAGAGTTTGTTGTTGTTGTTGTTATTGTTGTTGTTGTTGATTTGATGTGTTGTATGGATTCTTGGCATGAGCCATGAATGTAGCCTTTCTCAAGTAGACGCGAATAATCTATATTGATTTATGAATTTGCAAATCTAGCAACGATTTTTATATATTATGCTCATTTTGCTTTTTTCGTTTAATGATATATTTTCTTTGATCCCCGCGTCGAGTTTTATGCAATAGTCATTGTCTGTCAGCAAAGTGTCAGCAGCGCGGAACTCCTTTACCAGTAGCACTTCTAACATATTCTCATCCACTTTTCCTAGTTCAACATCAACATCGCAACACCGCAACCACCCAAACAAAGGCGGTTGCTGCTGCTGCTGCTGAAATATCCAGCCATGGCTTCTTCTACGGAAACCAACGTCATCCCAGCCTCGGCTACACTGCCGCTCGTCTACCGCCTCAGCCTCACCACCATCGAGCCGCTCTTTGCCGTCAACGGCGCGCTGCTTGTATTCCGCAACCCAGGCACGTACCTATCCATGATGACGCGCGACGTTGTCCTGTTTACAGCGCCATCGACGTTTCTATACACCACTACGGGCGGCGCTTGGCTGTATTTTGCCTTTGTCGAGGCCGTTGTGATGCGCCTCTTTGACGATCTGCGGCTGTGGAGAGTGCTATGCGCGGGCATGCTGCTTAGTGATGCCGCGTACTGCCATGCTATTGCGCAGGCCGTTGGTGGGTGGGCTGTGTACATGGATGTCCTGTCTTGGACTAGGGATGATCATGCTGTGTTTTGGGCTACGGCGCCGCTTGTTTTGGTGCGGATTCTTGTTGTTTTGGGGGTTGGCGTTAAGACGGGATCCAATGCTAGAAAAGTAAAGGCTTGAATTGAAAGTCCTTATGGGGGCAATTATGATATATAATTGCGACTGTAACACCCTTGATGTTTATAAACTCCATCCAGCCTTTGCGCGAAAGCTATAGATCCGTTTGTCTCGATCTCTTTTTACGACTGTACGGCAACCCCCCCCCTTCTGGCGTTATAAAACATCCGAAGCTTTAAGTCTATCGAGTTTGCATACTAGGTACGAGTATAGCCTGGGCTCTTCGGCTGACAGGAAACCGTGGAAGGCTTAGAAGGCATAGAAGGAAAACAAGGTTACAGCCATCGTGGAGACAGTCAGCTCGCACTGTGTCGAACCCCGGCTATCGCAGCTGGAAAAAAGGCCACGATCATGATGATGCTGTTCAATGCATGTGCAAATGCCAAGGTCTATGGGGGAACCTCGTCGGAGATTTATTTCCCCTTTGCCTCAACTCGTTTAACCAAGACAAAGCAGCAACCGATAAAAACAAACTATCATCGCCAAGTAAACGCGCAGCACAGTGCATACTACCTCACCTAATAAGCAATCCCCTCCGTCATCCAAGAAAAGCCACTGTCCCACTGCCGGAAGCCTGTGCACGTCAGCCAGTTACGAGTACTTCGTACTGCAGCGGGGGGAGACTGCTGCGCACAACTGCCGTGAAAAGCGGAGCCTGAGCTGCATCAAGCTTAACCCCCCCACACACACACACACACATGCTCGCACTGTGTTTGCGTTGCAGTGTCTTTCAAGTGCCAATGCCAATACTTTAGCAGCTACAATATCTGGGGCCGGCCAAGAAATAGAGCGAGAGGGACGCAGAGAGAGAGAGTAGAGAGGTGGGAGGGAGTAAAGCTTCCTTCCCGATCAAACCTTGACCGTTAATTCACTCAACTCTCTCACAAGCACCGCTTAGACTGCTCGTTGATTCCAAACATCATCGGACGGATTATACAAAATTACCAATCCAGCACAAGAGGAGCGTTTACGAGACAATCCGGATTGCCTCGCCGAGTTTCCATACAGAAGCTAGATTGCCGCTCGGACAGGGAGCGTGAATGACGACTCAAATCACGCCTCGGATTTCAACAAAGTCACGACACAATAATACACTATTCCCACGATATAATATAACCATATACACATTACTTCCACACAATGGCAGAAACATCACCAAGTATGATTTCCCCTCTTCTCTCGCTCCTCTCTTCTCCTCTCTTCTCTTCTGTCACTAACGCCATACCTCTCACTCCTCCAGAATCCGCTGAACCCCTCCCCCAACACCTCCAACTCTTCCAAAACGGCCTCGAAGCCATCGGCATAATCCTCGTCATCTTCGTCGTCGGCGGCCTCGCCTTTCGCTGGTTCTACGGCGTCCTCTCCCGCGAAATGGCCATTTCCGAGCGCGAAGCCCGCGCACCGCTCTACTCGCGCCTCAACGACCGCTCGCTCTACGGCAACCTCGGCGACATGCCCGACCCCACGGGCGAGTTTGAGTTTGCCTGGCAGAAATTCCACGCCATGGACCGCCGCCGCCTCGAAGAGTATAGGGGCCACTGCGAGGATGTGAAGCGCACGTCGATATTCGATGCCGTTGTGTCGCTCGTGGCCGGCGCCGTGGTTGCGTTGGGACTGTGTTTCAAGGGCGTGGTGTCGGAGCATGTTGTTGCTGTTTCGTTGCTTGTGCTCATCATGTTGATTTCCCCCATGTCCAAGCCTTCGTTGTCTCATACTGGGTGAGTTGGCGTGATGTAGTAAATGGTTGATTGGGGTTTTTTTTTTTTTTTTTTTTTTTTTTTTTCCGCAGAGCCTGTGGGTTGGCTTTGTTGGACTCGGCGGTAAACATGTTTTAATTCCAGCTAGTAAATGTGATGTGATTTCCTTACTCAATCTTACAAGATGTTACTTTCTCGGGGCTAGGATGCTCGGGATCACCGGGAGAGCTGTAGCACCTCGGTAGGATCCGGGATGAGAATAGAAGAGTACTGGCGATGTGAGGATCTAGTTAAAGCTTGTAATTCCGCGGACACAGTCTGAGCGAATTACGTAGTGAATATACCCCAAGCAGAACCATTCAATGCGAGAAACAATACACACTAGGCGAACAATATTGTTGCACCTTTTCCTCCGCAGTTTGATCATTTCGCTCGGAAAGCAAGCCCAGAATAGAAAAAAGTCATATCTTTCTTTACAAGACTCCGCCGTTTCACAATTCAGTTAAACCAGAACACGAATTCACCTTCTTTTAATCGCCATCACATTCTCAGATTCGACGTAGGGTAGCTGTCCCTGATTTTGCGGGGAAGCAAAAGGTGCACTACCTACCCGCCCACGCCAAACGGCCCAAGCTCCCGCCGCGCCGTCTCGCGTGTGGACACTCTGGCCCGTTAATTACCACATCTGCCTGCCCCTCTGGGCAAACCTCTACCCTCAGCTTCTGCCTCGATCATCATCCCAACCACAAGTCCAGACGCTGACGATTTCATTCGCTCACCGTCGCCATGGACTTTCTTCAGGTGCGTCAAGCTCTCACAGCATCCATCCATGTTTCAATTCTTCTCAATTGGTCTTGTACATACTAACGTCTCTCTCTCTCTCTTCTCCCGTGCAGCGCCTCGCTCGCTTCCTCGACCGTCCTCTCTTCCCTTGGAAGAAGCTGATCCTCGGCTTCTCCATCGGCCAATACGTCTTTGAATCCTTCCTTACTCTCCGCCAGTATCGCATCCTCCAGCAACCCAAGCCTCCCGCCGTTCTCTCCAAGGAAATCCCCCAGGAAACCTTTGACAAGTCTCAGGCCTATGGCCGCGCCAAGGCCCAGTTCAGCGTCATCAGCGGCCTCTGGGCGCAGATCCAAAATTTTGTCTTCCTCCAATACGATGTCCTCCCGAAACTGTGGTCCTGGACCGGCGACCTGCTCCTCAAGTGGGCGCCTTCTGGCTTCACCGGCGAGATTAGCCATTCCATCCTCTTTGTCCTGACCTTTATCCTGATCCAGCAAGGCCTCAGCCTGCCCACCCGACTCTACAGCACCTTTGTTCTCGAAGAAAAGTTTGGCTTCAACAAGCAGACCCCTGCGCTCTTTGTCACCGACATGGTCAAGACCAACGCCGTCATTGCCGTCGTCACCCCTCCCATCCTCGCCGGTTTCCTCAAGATTATCCAAAAGACGGGCACCCAGTTCGTCTTTTACCTCTGGGCCTTTGCCGCCGGTATCCAGCTGTTCGCCATCACCGCATATCCAATCTTTATCCAGCCCCTCTTCAACAAGCTTACGCCCCTCGAGGACGGCGAGCTCAAGACCCAGGTCGAGAAACTCGCCAGCTCCTTCAACTTTCCTCTCCACGAACTCTTTGTCATTGACGGCTCCAAGCGCAGCGCCCACTCCAACGCCTTCTTCTACGGTCTCCCCTGGAAGAAGCACATTGTCATCTACGACACTCTCCTGGAAAAGAGCGAGACCGAGGAAATCATTGCCATTCTCGCCCACGAGCTCGGCCACTGGAAGCTCGGCCACACCACTCGTCTCTTCGGTATTTCCCAGGTGAATCTGCTCTACGTCTTCAGCCTCTTCTCCGTCTTCATCAACAACGTCTCGCTATACTCGTCTTTTGGCTTCCTCACCGAGCACCCCATTGTCATTGGCTTCATCCTCTTTTCTGACGCCCTGTCGCCCATGGACACCGTCCTCCAGCTGCTCCTCAACGTTCTCTCGCGCAAATTTGAATTCGAAGCCGACGACTTTGCCAAGGGCCTGGGATACCGCGCCGAACTCGCCAGCGCCCTCATCAAGCTTCACAAGCAGAACCTCAGCACCATGGACGCCGACTGGATGTACGCCAGCTACCACTACTCGCACCCTCATCTTGCCGAGCGTCTCAAGGCTCTCGACTGGAAGAGTGAGAGAAAGGTGGTTGCAGAGGATGAAAAGGAAAACGTTGTCAAGGCTTCTGGACGCGAGGAGCTGTAAAGTGCTTTACAGTTTTTTTTTTTGGACCTCGCGTTGTCTGAATCATCTGTTTGCTTTGTTCGTAGTAGTTGTTGTTGCATAAAGCCAGAATAGATGAAAGCAGCAAAATCGGAGTTTGAGAGATGTGAAATGGGAAAAAAAAAAATCCGGAAATTTGGTTAGGTCGGGTTAGATGAGGCATGCCATTCGGAGAAAGGGCACTTGTACCAGTAGACACCAAACACAGAATGCACAAGAAAAATACTTTGTTCCATATTGAATCCTCTTTTGTTTTATTCTATCTTCTTTTTGCATGCGCATATCTAGCTAAAAATCTAGTAAATAACCACCATTTGTCTTCTAGATGATAACAATGCAAGTCTGATGCAATCTACTCTTCACCAGATTCATCCTCATCGTCGTCGTCCCCCTCGTCATCCTCGTCGTCCTCATCCTCCTCATCCGTCTCATCGTCATCGTCATCCTCGGGAGCCTGAAGACCATAATCATCATGAAAGTGGCTCAATTCGTGCGACTCGGCCTTGTAACCCATGTCCTTAAACGCAGTTACCATGCCCTAAGTTCCAGTTCGTTAGCATTTGACACAGGAATAAAGAAATAAAGAACCCAAAAAAAAAAAAAAAAAAAAAAAACCCAAAAAAAAAAAAAAAAAAGGAAGAAGAAAACTTACTTCTTTCAAAGTCGTAGCACACGTAACAACAACATTACTCTTCCCCGGCTCGAAGCAAGGCAACACTACGTCCTTAAGCGCACCTTTAATCTCCTCATTCGTCACAGCCCTCACTCTTCTCAGGATATCCTTGCTCCAGTCCGCCGGCAGGCCACGCACCACGCTCCGCACGTAATTCTGCTGCGCGGCGCTAGGCATCGTCGACTGCTCGTCTGCAAACATGACGACAATCTGGCTCACTGTGCCCTCGAGCAGGTGCTTATCAATGGGGACTTCGCCGTTGGCAATCTTGAGGATTGCCTCCTTGGACGCGGTTATCGCCTTGGAGGCGTCTGGTGCGCGGTATACTCTGTAGCAGAGGAGGCCGGCGTCGAGAGAGCGGGAAAAGTGCGAGCCGTAGGCGTAGCCCGCGCCGCGGACGGCGTTCCAGAGCGGGCCTTCAATGGTTTCCAGGTAGCCGATTGCGACCATTACCGCGGGGAGGCGCGGGTCAGAAAAGGATGTGAGCCCGCTGGCGGTGCTGACCGAGTAGGAGCCGTCAATGGCAGCCATGGGGACAACGGTGGCACCGACAGAGCCTGGGTTTTCACCTTCTTCGTTGCGCAGGCTAGCAAGCGCTGGGATTGGGAGTATGTCGCCTTCGGCTTGGAGCGCAGACGCCAACTGATCCCAGGCTTTGATGGGCTCGGGAAGCGTGGAGAGCCGTGCTGTCACGAGGAAGCGCATGTTTTGAAAGGTAAAGAGTGATGAACGGATCGTCTTGAACCAAGAGACAACCTTTTCTGGGTCGCTCTTCAGGAGCTTCTTGAGGCGCTTTAGGTAGACGGCTCGAACCAGGATGCGCTTTGACACGGGCAACGAAGACTTCTTCAAGTGGATAGCAGCGTCGATTTCGGCTGCCATGCCGCGTCCGTCACGCTTCCCCTCGGGGATATCTGCTAGCGCCTTGGTTACTGACGCCTTGAGGCGCTGAGGATCGAAGATGGAGTCAAACATCATGACTCGGATCCACTCAATCGCTGCTGCGTACTTGTCTGGCTCAACCTGAAACTGAATGGCTAGCCCCTCAGGATCGCTAAACATGCGCGCAGATCCGAGACCGTAGCCGATGCTGTCTCGTTCGAGCTCCATGACGACCTGCTCAAAGTTGACCAGACTGCCATTGCGCTGAATGTGCGTGTTGAAAAAGTTGTCGCTAAAGATGGGCATTAGCGGCTTCAGCTCAACAGGCACTTGCGACGTTCCAATGTGCAGCGTAATATGCACAAAGTTGGTCGGAACGTCTTCGAACTGAATGAAAAATGGCAGCTTTGCCTCTGGGGCGCTGTCAATGAGTTTCTGAGCAGCGCCGTCGCCCAGACCGATCGCCTTTGCGCGTCCGGACCTGGCGGTGTCTGATTGAATAAAGTGAATCGAGTCCGTTCCTGGAACATTCCATTTGTCCAATACGTCGGGAGGAATGGGCATGTCGTTCTTCTTCTGGGCATCTTCAAGGCGTTCTTTGAGCTTCTTCAGGCCATCTTCACCCAGCTCAGCCTTTCTCTTGGCGACCCTCTCTTCTTCGTCCTTTTTCATCTTGTTTGAGAGCTCTAGTGATGGTTTGCCCAGAATCGACACATGATGGGCCTCGGACATCCACTTCTTGATAAAATCACGCCAATCCGAGTCGGTCCACTTCTCCAGAACATCATACTCTTTCAGAGACTGCAAATCCCTCAAAGTCGAGCCATCGCGGTTGCCAAAGAGGTAGTCGGTGATGATGTTGGTAGCATAGAAGGACTCGGACGTCTCGGCGTGGAACTTGACCTGGCGCTTTTCTCGGAGTAGACATTCGGTCATGTATTCCATGTCCAAAGGTTTGGAGGCAACCTCCTTGAGAACTTCAAAAACACGCTTTTCTACAAACTCGAGCTTCTCGGTTGCCACACCGGTTGGTTGCAACCAGATGACAGAGTTTGGACGAGAGTCCCACCAATACGTGATGGAGCTGGCCAGCTCTTCCTTCTCAACGATGATATTCTCCAGCACTGAAACAGAAGAGCCGCATAGGTACGTCAAGACGATATTCAACGCCGACGTGGCAATCAAATCGCTACAATTAGGACCAAAGAAACCAATCAAGATTTCACCAACAGACTCATCTTCGTCAGGGAACTCGGCGGTGGTAACAACACTTTGAGTCAATGCTGGTGGCTGTGGAGAATCCACCCATGGTCTTTGCGAGTTAGCACGTAGTCTTATAAAGTTTCAGATTCCACATACCGCTTAAATGGGCTGTCCAAGGTCGGAATATCGTCAATTATAGTATCTTCAAAGTCGTCAAGTGTTCGAAGGAGGTCTTCGTGATCCGCTTCACCAACGATAACTAGACACAAGTTTCGAGGTTGATACATGTCGCGGTGAAACTGTCGGATACGATCCGGGGTAAGCACTCGCAAGGCTTCCGTCATACCACCAGTCTCAAATCTAAAGCCAACATCTTTGTTGTACAGAAGCCGACGTGCTTTGAGATCCATAATTTCAGGACCACTGTTCTCGACGCCCTGCATCTCAGAATAGACCACACCGGCGTCGTTGCCCTCGCCGTTGATATGCCAGACTTCAGTGGCGACAGCCTCGTCAGTAATGGTTGGCAGAATGACATGTTCGAGATATACAGGCAGGATCTGCGCAAAGCCCTCCCATCCCGCGGTTTCGAGCGTGTAGGCAGTGTGGTCTGTCGCAGTCCAAGCATTGGTGCCGGAGTAGGCGCGAGAAGAGAGCTTGTCCAAGAGCCCCTTGTAGCGATAACTTCTGGACCCCATGAAGATCAGATGCTCCAAAGTATGAGGAGCGCCAGAGTCGTCAAAGATCTCGGTAGCAAGTGTAAAGTAGCCCGTCAGCTTGGGACCCTTGCGGTCCGCCACTACGACCTGCATGCCACTGCGCTCCGACACATATTGCGTAATGGTGCACGGCGCATAATCGGTGTCGAAAGACTGGACTTTGCGAAAGCCCGAGGTTCGCGTATCGGACGGCATGGTGAATCGGGTGCTGCTGTCGAATCGACCGTTAGCATCGCCAGTGAGGGGCATTCAGACACAGCCAAGCGCCTGCGGGCAGAGGCTTGAATGGTCTTGTTTGGCATATATCTTACCGTAATATGCTGCTTACACAACCAGACGACCGAACAGCAATGCGCCTTACAGACACAAATCCCAAACAGGTGCGATGGAATATGATATTGACTGGAGAAAAAGCATCAGCTGCCTGAGCCGTTTGCTGAAGTGGATTAGGCACGCCGGCCGTCTCTATGGTGGGGTGCCGTGTCCTCCCATTTGGAACTAAGCGCAACTAAGCGCTGCACTGGGCGGGGCGTCGGCGAAGAGGTGGCGCAGCGCCGACCGTGCCGTCATCAGTGAGTGAAGCTCCGAGAAATTGCCAGCTAGCTCATACTGCCACCCTGATTCATTCGCGTTTGTATTCAACCACCACCACCACTACTACGAAGCCGTTCGACTCAGCGGGACCCGATGCGATGCGCTCCGCCTGCCAAGCCCTAATATAGCGCGAATTTGACAAACTTGTCAGGTTGACGACCTGTTGAGGCTGTTCACGGCATCTTCCGCTCGCTGACGTGCGTTTGCGACTGTCCTCGTTAATCCGCTATGGCCGCGACTATGGAGCCGCAAAAGATCAGCGATGCCATCATGGCATTCGCTTTGGCCGGTCGATTCCCCGAAGATCCGTCGCAGCTACCTCCTGTCTCTGGGACCGATCTCCAGCCAGCAATTGAGAGTCTGGATCATGCCAAATCCGACCTACAGGTATGTCGGCCAGCCATGAATCTTACTCGTACCAGCTAACAAATCTCCTTAGAGTGAGATTCACAGAATCAACGAAGAGACGAAAGAAGATGTCAGTTCGTGGGTCAAAAACACAAAAATGCTGCAGGACGATATTATTCGCTCCAAGACTATGGCCAACGACATTGCGCGCCAATCCGAAGCCCCTGACGTGTCCGGCGAAACGATCCACGACGCCGAGGACAAGGCTGAATTCCTCAACCGCGAAGTTCAATATAGCCAGCAGCTTTACGGAGTTTTAAAGGACATTCAAAGAGTAAACAATCAATTAGGAGAAGCTGAAGAGGCGCTATCGAAGCACCGCATTCTCGACGCCTTGCGGCTGCTGGAAAGTGAGTTTTGTCGCTTGCATTTTATACGGTTTGTGCTGACCTTGATAGCTTCTTGGAAAGCCATGGGGGAAGTAGGGGCCAGTAAATCCTGCCGCGTGATGCGCATCCTTGACGTCAGAGCATTCGAATTGAAATCAGCCGTATACGAACTATTTAACCAAACATGGAAGTCAATGATTCAGGTAGATGTGGAATCGGGAAAGATTACAATACGCACCGCCGCAGAGGGTATGTAGTTTTTATTCTGAGTTTCAAACAACAAGGACTAACAGCGTTACAGATGGAACGATGACACTGTCCGATGCCCTGGTCGGGCTCAAATCGTACAAAGAGGTCGACGAACGAGTGGAGCAACTATGGCATAACCTCGACGCATCGATAGTATCGCCGCGCATGAACTTCAAAGCAGCATCACTAAAGAGCATTGCCAGCGGACCAGAAGAGCTGCGCCTTCAAGGCGAGGCCGACCGGTCGATAGACTCTCTGCTTCAAGACCTCGAAACCGTGATTATATTCGTCGCCGGCAAGTTACCAGCAGACTTGCTGCCGCCATTTTCCAAGTTGATGATGGCCGACATGGTACCAAAATTGGTAAATGAGTGGCTAGATTCTGGCGTTCCCTCGTCGCTACAAAATATGGACAAATTCCAACAAGTCATTCAACGCGCACAGCAATTCTGTGCAACTTTGGAAAAAAACGGATACACTGGCTTTGATGAAGTCAAGAATTGGGCAGACAAGGCACCAATGATCTGGCTAGGCAAGTGCAGAGACACGGCGCTCGATACAGTGCGAAGCAGACTTGTCAATGGTATCGGCGATCCCAAGCAAGTCGAGAAAGTCGAAAGACACATGGTCACCGTATCAGAAGGGCGAGAACTTGCTACAACTGGAGCGGGTGCTGCTGCCGACACCAACGACTGGAACGAGGACTGGGACAACGGATGGGATGACGCGGAAAATATGGCAGAACAGCCTGCTCCTATCCACGAGACTGCAACAAACGATGAGCCAGCCGACTCATGGGGCGGGGGCGACGATGAACACGCACCAGTAGACCCTCCCAACGTCCAGGAAGCAACGGAGACCGATGATTTCGGAGACGCATGGGACTGGGATGCTGATGCAGATAATGCCAATGAAGCAGGGGAACAGGATGCTGAAGACGAGGGAGCAGATGCATGGGGCTGGAGAGATGAGGATACCACAGAACATCCTGAGCCACGATCAGCAAAGTCGACTAAACCAGCAAAGTTAGCAACAGCGGCAAAACCAGCGAAGCCAACAAAACCTGCACAGCCATCGGAGCAAAAGACGCAAAGACCACAAAAAGAAAAGACAAGAGAACTGATTCTGAAAGAGACATATCACATTTCATCTATGCCTGAGCGTGTCCTGGGCTTGATCTTTGCAGTTTTGGAGGATGGCGCGACATTGACGCAAGAAAATGGAGAATTCACACTTGTGGCAGGGACTGCCGCAGGTCTTTTCAGCTTACCAACTTTTGCCCTGGCACTATTCCGAGCTATTTCACCACATTATTACTCGCTCGTCAACGGTGGTGGAATGTGAGTATATTGAGGAAGCTTTTGGTGGCAACTTCAACTAACATGAATAGGTTCCTCTATAACGACGCCATGTACATCGCGGATCAACTATCCGAGTTCAGCACCAAGTGGAAAGAGCGCGAAGACACTTCGGCACGAGCAAAGGCGATGCTGCGGCTGGACAACGATATTAAGACGCTACGCAGTTTCGCCAACAGAAGCTACGCAAATGAAATGAATATTCAAAAGACGATATTAGACGATCTACTTGGCGATTCGCAAAGTATCATGCAGCACGACGAGATGGAATCCGCCGTCGAGGCTGGCACAGCACGTGTCCTCACTGTGGCAGCAACATGGGAATCAATTTTAGCCCGCTCTGTATGGTCACAAGCAATTGGGTCACTGGCTGATACTCTGGCATCGCGACTTATTCGTGATGTTCTGGAGATACCATCCATCGGCCAGGAAGAGGCGTACAGCATTGCAAAACTCATTGCCGCCGCCACAGAGCTGGATGACCTGTTCCTGCCGAGCAAGTTGAGTGGTGAGGAGCCAGAGGAGAACGAAGTGCCAGCTACGGCCCAATACGCGTCAAACTGGCTCCGTCTAAAGTATCTTAGTGAGGTGCTACAGAGCAACTTGAATGAGGTCAAGTATCTCTGGTGCGACAGCGAGCTGAGTTTGTACTTTACAGTTGAAGAAGTGGTGGATCTGGTGCAGGCCAGCTTCGAAGACAACCCGCGGACACGGGAGACAATTCGCGAGATTCGCGCGAAGCAGCCGCTATGAAGGAGTTAAGGGCTCATGTACTACATAATATTTGTCAATCTAGCATGAATTTCTTTCACATACACAGCTCAACGCCAAAGCCAAGTCAGTCTAATTCTTCGCCGCAGACGGAGCCCGTAGTTCCAAAAGTATCTGGAGGCTTTCGGCCTGCTGACATGTAAAAGCAACAGCCACATGTTACAGCTACACTCGTTCTCCCGATGCTACGGTAGCATGGCATGCAAAAATACGAAAGCTCCAGGAATATGGTCAAATATGACTCGTAACTGAACGTCACTACGCCCCTGCCACGTCGCCTGCATATCCAAGACACCCGTTGGCGTCATAATCTACAGCTGCAATTTCGGTGAGAATAGGCATTGCTATACGTCAGAAAATCTCCGAAGCTGGACAGAGCGTTCATGTAAGTTGTCTTGCACCGGATTTAGCCGCTCGTGCCGCTGTGTAACCTGTCAGCCGATGAGATTGAAATAGAAGACAGGACGCCGTTGTTGTCATTGGTGGGTATACATGATGCCGGCCTCTGTCGTGCATATGTACGTGGTATTTCCGTTAGACCGGGGGACCGAATACACGCAAGTGCTCTTATCTGTAGAGTAAACAAAGCGAATTGTTCCTTTGGCCACTACAGTGATGACTCGGTTTCATTTTTCCGGAACGGCTGTGACTGCGTTCTCACGTTCTACAAAGGGCGAGGTCTTCTGTCAACTCAGGAGATACTTACAGTACGAGGCGAAAGATCATGACAGCCAAAGCAGACACAAACACGTGTAAATAAAAGCTCGGGTTTCTCTCCACTGAGAACGTACGTGTCCTGCTGATCAAGTACTGCATGCTCAGCCTGCGGTCCTGCCCAATGGAGCTTGCTGTCAGCCTGCAGCATCTCAGTTATCCCATATGACGAACGGGCTTGGCTTGCGAGTTTTGTGTGCAGTTCGCATATAAGTCAATCCTTGTCATCCTGCCTTGCGGGAATATCAATGCGGGGAAAGCAGCTGTGCTTCGCATAAGACTGGATGAGACACGCCTTTTGCAGTATGCGGCTCTGATAAATAGGAAAAGAGGCTTGCACTTTTGGAGGGGGCGTGTAGTTATAGTTGATGTACCACCGACATACAAAGTACAGATGTCAGTTTTTCCATCTGGAAGGATGATGCCAATGAGCAGACCTCAACGCAGCATGTCATACTACATACAACAGCCTTGTGAATGAATAGTGCAAAGGGTAACATATGCAGGATATGTATTATACTGTCGTGTAACTGTTATATCAGACTTACTTCCTCCACTTTATCGCTGCCCAGCCCATCAATCTCATGGCTACAATTATACCAATCGTGATGCCCACCCTTTTGCCCTGCCCACCAAGACCAAACCCGTACATTCTCAGCACGCCTTCACCCGCAATCAGGCACTGGTCGTTTAGTTCCGTATTGTACATACAGTAGCAGCCCTCACCACAGCTATAGTTCCTATAGCCAAATTCATTGTCAACCAGCCCACGGAAAACGTATGCTTGGTAGTTGATGTAGTAAAACACGTAGCGATAAAACACATTTAGCGACGGCTTCGGTACCATGAATCCGTTACAGGCCATCCAGATGCCGTTGCACATTGCAGTTAGCGCCAGCGCTCCAACAAAGTTGGGCAGCAGGGCCGATGTCAAAACCACTAGGCTCTCCGCCGCAACGAGATTAAGATACATCCACATGACCCACGTCATGAATGCCTGTCCGTCCGGACGAAAGTTGACCATCCAGTATACAAAGGCTGACGAGGAGAGGGCTATGCCGAATAGGTATGGGAGACCAACGATGAAGTTTGAGACGACAAAGGCTGTGCTGCCGTAGAGGCCGTTGGAACGGTCCTTGACAAAGACATTGCGATCTTCGATAAAGGCCGGAACATAGACCACGGCCATGAAGGACATGAATGCTGATCCGAACAAGATGCAGTTTGCAAAGGGCTGCAAGCTGGCTTCTGTTGGAGGGAGGCGGAGCCATACTGTGCCCATTAAGATGGCTAATCCCAGGTACATTCCGAACCGGAGACCGTACACTAATACATCGCGCCGGCTCTTGATCCAAGATCGGCGTATGATGGTCAGAGTGGTGCTGAGCGTGCGGCTGGACCTCGCACCTCGAGATTCCTCAGTCAAGTATGCTAAAGTAGGCGCAGAGGAGTCACGCTTATCATAGACAGTTTTTGTCGACTCACAAGAGCTCTGCCACGCATCATGAATCTGAGAAATCTTAGCCGAGGCTGTATGAGTATCCGCCTCAAAATCAATGTTTGTAATCCTCAACATAAAGTCAGCCGGATTCGTGAGCGTGGGCATCGGGAATCCAATTCGGTCAAAATGAGGCTTAACGTTTTCCGTTGTTCCACAATAGCAAGTCTTTCCACCAGAGAGGAGCAGGACCTTGTCAAAGAGGGCGAATGTCTCTGAAGACGGCTGGTGAATAGACGCCACAATAATCAAGTTATTTGCTCTGGCGACTTGCCGAACAAATGCCATGACACTGTAACTCGCTTCAGAATCCAGTCCAGATGTCGGCTCATCCAAAAACAGAACCCGCGGCGCAGACATGAGATGGGCCGCGACACTCAGTCTGCGTTTTTGGCCAGTCGAGATGCCCTGTCGGAGCAGCGTACCAACGAGGTTGTTGGCCTGGCCCCTCAGCCCAAACGCCCCGAGTAGCTCATGGATGCGCTGTTTTCGCTCTGCAGCTGTTTTAGGCGGCGACAGTGAAAGGCGCGCGGCAAAGTAAAGTGTCTCGTGTACCGTGAGAGAACCAATGAGTGCTTCGTCACACTCGACGTACGAGGACAAGATCCGGATATCGGACTGAGATGGTTTCTGGTCATTGATGAGAATTTGAGAGCTTGCAGAGAGTTCTGCCTGGGACGACTCTGAGTGATATGCCAGAGCGTTGAGCAGTGTGGTTTTCCCAGACCCAGATGGCCCCATAATGGCCATCATTTCGCCTATAGCGTTTTCATTTTACGTGAGCAAATGACCTTTAAGCCAATGCTATGGTGGAGAAGAGTTTACTAACCTGCCACTACATGACCGCATACATTGCTGAGGATTGGAGTCATTTTCTGTCCCTTGCCCTTTGGTGCCTTGACGGATACTGTCAGATCCTTCCAAAACAAGCTCTTGACACCAGAGTTATAGAGATACGACGTTCCATTGGCAACCAACTCGACATCGTCGTAAGTCCGCTCGGCATCGGATTTTGGTAAAACGACACTAGCCATATTCGCATACGTACTTGACCAGCTTGACCTCTTTACAAGGAGTCTTTTACCAACACAGCGAAATAGGCGGGAGAGCTTGGCTAGATATGGATTTTTTTTTCCGTGGCGCTCGTTAGCGATCAATACCTGCAGGCCATACCCTGGTAAGAAAAAGGAAAAAGCAATACCCTTGCATGGATATGTATGACGGCCCGTCTGGCCCCAAGCCACTGTCCACCAACAGGGCCAATAGGAGCAATACAATCTTCATCACTTTCCAAACAAGGCGCCTCTGGAGCCGTACTCGGCCAATGGTTCTCATTCGATAGCCGCTTGCGGAGCAAAAGAGTTTTTATACGGCTGCACTAGCGAGCCCGGTGTTTTGAGAATCCGGGTCCCAATATGCACGTTGAACAGAGCAAGTTGGCCGGGTTGTCGACGCTATATTGGCGCCAACAATCAGGCTCTGAGAAAAAGGGCTTGCCAACCTTCATTTGCTAATGTTCTTGGGGGCCTAAGAAGCGGAGTTGAGTTCCCATATAAGCCGGTCGTTCCCCTTCTCGTAGTCGTTTCTCGCAAGGCATCCAGGTGATATACCCAACTTGCAGACCAATGACTTGCAGCAGTATACTCGATTCGTACCCAGAGTACTCGAAAACCGGGATCCTCGACACCCTCCGAACGACGGAATACAGCTTTCTAGACGAACAAGGCCATGTATACCTTGACTATACCGGAGCAGGGCTTGCTGCGAAAGCCCAACACCGTAGCCACGCAAATCGCTTCGAGACCAACGTCCTAGGCAACCCGCACTCTATAAATCCAACAAGCGAGGCAGCCACTGCGCTAATTGAAAAGACTCGCGCGCGTATCCTCACACACCTCAATGCATCCCCAAAGGAATATGTGGCTATATTCACACAAAATGCCACAGGAGCAGCACGTCTGGTTGGAGAATCATATCAGTTCCGACGAGGCAGTCGGCTCGTAATGACGTCGGATAACCACAACTCCATCCACGGGCTGCGAGAGTTTGCAAAAGCAGCAGGAGCCCGAGTCAAATACATACACTCTACTTCATCCGATTTGCGCATCGACACTGCAAAGGTGCAGAAGACGCTGCACGCAAGCACATTTGGTGTTTTGCCGGCGTCGACGGTTTCCTGCCAGATGGGCCCTCGAACTCGACGCAGAGGATTATTTGCATTCCCAGCCCAAAGCAACTTTAGCGGCGTTCGACACCCGCGACAGTGGGTTGAGCTCGCGCAAGAGGCCGGTTTCGATGTGCTTCTCGACGCGGCAGCATACCTCCCGACAGGCACGCTCAATCTGTCACAAGTCAAGCCAGAATTTGTCATGATAAGCTGGTATAAGTTGTTTGGATATCCCACCGGCGTAGGCTGCCTAGTCGTGAGAAGAGATGCCCTCTCTCGCCTCCATCGGCCATGGTTCTCTGGCGGCACCATCCAAGCAGTGTCCGTGGGGATACAGTGGCACAAAATGGCACCGGACGAAGCAGCGTTTGAAGACGGCACGCTCAATTTTCTCTCAATCCCAGACGTATGCGTAGGCTTGGACTGGATTGATGGAATAGGCATGAATGTCATTGAGACGCGAGTCCGCTGCTTGACGGGGCATTTCATCCAGCGACTGAAACAGCTGAGACACAGTGATGGCAGTCGAATGACTATTCTTTACGGACCAGAAGATGTTTCAAATCGAGGCGGAACAGTGAGCTTCAACTTCATAGACGCCGCAGGCCACATTGTCGACGAGCGGCTAGTTGCCCTCGAGTCCGCAGCAGCTCGCATCTCACTCCGAACAGGCTGCTTCTGCAATCCAGGCGCCGGCGAGGATGCGTTTCGCCTCCGGCGTAAGAATCTACTTCGTCTTTTATGGTCCAAGACAACGTCTATCGATGAATACGTCTCCCTCATTGGTCTTCCATCTGCGGGCGCGATCCGCGTCTCCTTTGGGCTGGCCTCTACCACGGCGGATGCGAACAAGTTTTTCGATTTTGCAGAGTCCACGTACAAGAACCGTGTAGTCAAGACGGACGGGCTTGCGCCGCGAGATCGATGCTGATGTAGTTGGGGAGAATGGTTTGTATAAGTGGCGCAAGACGAAAAGTTTGGGCCAGCCTGATGGGAACTTGTTTGCAATTGAGTGCGCCAAATATACCAAGCTATGTAAACAGTGTCACCTTCATGTTGGGATTGTATATTGTTGAGAAATTAAATAAGGGGTATGCAAGAATGCCTTTTGGTATTTCGTCCAATAATGTATACACGTATGATGGTTATAATTGGCGTGAAAGGTTCATTGCCCTCTGCGTTACCTTCTAGCTAGGCTTTTACACTACATGGCTTCCTTTATTCAATTTCATTTCAACTGTTTTTCCAAGCTGACGGAAATAACATTTCACCTAATAAGAGAGTATACGTGCAAAGCCAAATCGCTCTTGGTTCTCTATTGTCAAGACGCACCTCCAGTCAACCAACCAACTGGCCAACCACGCATTGATGACCGTGCAATGACGACTTAGGCAAGCTAAAGAAACACAGCTAGCTTAACTATGACATTGACGGAAACGATATTCAAAGCAGAGCGTCCGACCCGTAGATCGACAACTCTCTGTCAATCGCTTGCCAACACCGCCCAAAGTAAAAACCACCTCACCTCAGCCCACCCCGCATTCGCCGTTTTTACACAGCCCTCTTGTCACAGAAAGGACGTTGATTTTTGCCTTTTCCCGCCCGTCCCGGCAGAGCGGTCTGCCACGAGAAAAAGAGGCGGTGCGTGTGGATGGCCCCGTTATATGTCGCCGCTGCATTTTGGCGACACCGCCCAGCTGGCTCCTGTATATTAGGTTGACCGGGAAAACCAAGGCTGCTCCAAACTCTAATGCCTGGCTGGCCCAAGTCCCCTCTACTACGAATACGTCAACACGTCGTCAGGCCGTGCGTGTACATGGGAACCAAAAAGTCGCCGGATCGAAAGCAAGTACGAGTACTTAGTTGCTTCGTGTGTAGCAGGCTCAATTAATGACTAGGATAATATGCATGCCCTATAGCACAAGTTTCCAGAAGGCTGGGCTTGCATGCATGTTCGCATGGTGCCCATTCTGCGACATGGTCTTCTGTGCTTTTACGAGAGCGGCACGCCCGCCCGCCAAGAGTTGACACCGCTGTCTGGGTGGCTGATTTCAAGCTCTGTGAGAGGTGCAGCGCAACATGGTTTTCCGTGGGGAACCAGTCAGGCGCATGGAAGCTTGCCTGTGGTTATTTTGTTTATTCTTAGAAACAGCGCCCTGCTGTGAAAGCAGTCAGCGGCGTACCTTTGGCCATGTAAATGAACTGCTGAAATACGGCGACAGGGAGACCTTGCCACGTTTCTTCGCCTTTTCGGGGGTGTGGTCGCTTATTAGTTACTGTATGCCGAGTAGGAGTACGAGTAGTTGCCGTTGCCGTGGGTTGTTGCGTGTTAACCACCCAAGGTATTGTCAAGAAAGGGGAACAGTCTGGCTGCAAGGGTCTCTCTCGTATTGTTCTGGCTAGCCCTGTCGTTTTTGCGAGTTGTGAAATTTATGCCGCAGCGCAATTAACATGGCGCAGACTGTGAGGCAGTGGCCTGGCTTGGTCCTTGCTGCCAGCGCAATGCTGCGCAGGACTTGCAACGAGCAAATGACCTTGTCCAACAAGGTTCAGAACGAACAGTCCAAGAATGTCCCTTCAGGCTCCCTTCCCTTAGAACCCACTCGTGACAAGCCCGTCTTTGCAAACAAAAGCGTCCACGTACTCGCAGACTCGTACCAACAAATTAACAAGGAGGCTCCATCGTCCCAGCCTTATTTCACTTTGGCGCTTATCCCAGCACGTTTCACGCCCGGTTGCTGGTGCGTCAAAATCTCGCACACGCCCCATCAAGTGGAGTCAGTATAGGGGACGATGACGACATCATGGCGGTCTTTGGAAGCCAATGTGAGCGGTACCTCGCACATTCGAGTACGAGCCGTTACAGTTCATTAAAGTGCTGTCTACTCGTAACCTGTGTGGTGCTGAGGCCACAGAGTGGGTGCAAACATGAGAAATTGGTCATGAAAGCTAGGCGATTGATTTTCATATCGTCAGTAACGTAATACGGCTAATTCGTGCAATTATCATTCGGCTTTCTTTCTTTCTTTCTTCATTCATTTCACCCTTCTTCTAGGAACTGTGGGGGAAATGAAGACGATAAGAAAACTCACTCACCACCCACTGGAAAAAGAATCGAATTCCCCGCCTCGTGCTCCTTTTCAAATGTGCCATGGCTGCATTCCCATTGCCTGATTGGGCTGGCACCATCTGAGACATGCGCCTCTGCTCCTTGCGTGATTGCTTTTTCCCCCTCCGTCCGGGAAGTGGTGAACCAGATCTGCTTGAGAGCCCAGAAGTATGGTAATTACATGCATGAATGGACTTTTCCATGTCCGTTTGGAGGCTTCTTACTTTTAGTTGTATTTTCTCGTGTACTTGTTTTATTTCCTTCGCCCGCGTCGTGTCGGTAGGTGTCGCACTCCTTCCGCCTATGCCGGAGCCTGTCCATGCTACTCGTATCTCATCTTGTCCAAGGCAAGGGGTGAATGCATTATTTCACCCTCATGCCATGCTGCTTTGGGAACGGACGAGTGTCCCCCCTGTTATTCAATGTGCCAAAGGGTACCTCATGGTACAGAAGAAACAAAACGACATTGTTAGCCCCATGATAGTGGCGCCAAGCTCGGGCTCATCCTTCATGCGCGAAGCTGCTGCCAGGACTGCCTAGCTGTCGCACCAGAGGCTCATACGCCCCAGTTACATGGAGACTTGGGCTCACACTGGGCCTACAACCCTTTGATGAGGACGCCTGTCTTTCGCCCGGATCACCTACCGACGTGGCGGCGCCATTTTGGCTCCGCTACGTTTTGTGCCAATACCTCGCATTCAGCAGTCCAGCGGGCAAAAACCCTAGTCATAAGCAGTGCTCACTCGTGCTAAAAGGAATGGATGGGTCCGCGCTGTAATAAGTACTGGTACGAGTTTGCCTTCCATGCTGATGTTAGCCCTCAAGACCACAGCTCGTGTCCCGAAACGGCTAGTAGGATGCTGCTGGCTCTCCATCATCAAAATGTCCTCGAATACGGGATATAAAATAAATATGGGATGATGCAGAACTTCCATTTGTTCGCCGTCTCAAAGTACCGACTTTTGTCCAGGTCAGAGCTTCCGCTACGCCCGGACACGTCAGACTCAGACACCCAAGGCAGCGTATTGGGCCGGCAAAAGTGCAAAGCCATCTGCAGCATCCTCACCGCCGCATCATCTCGCGTCTGCTCTTGCAGTTGACCGCACATTTGCAGGTTGCATCTCGAATAATGCCGAAATCACCACCCATCACCCCTGGCGTACGTCTGCGCTTACGGTGTTGCTCCCTTCTCGTATAAGCGGTAAAAATGTATTAGGGGTCCAACTTTTGCCAGGTTTCTCTAGCACGTCCCTGCTAGTGTCCGCTTCGTCGCATTGTTAGTTGATCACGGTACTTGGCTCTGCCCGTACTAGTCCTGCTGCCGACGAACGACAGCGACGATTAACCACCACTGTGGTTCCCTCTCATCATAGAATAGCGGCGAGGATCCTCATTCTGCATCAAATGCGATTTCCACACCCCTCATCCTCTGTAATTCCTGTCCTAGCCCTGTAGCATGGAGCAGGGCGCCAGTCCATGTTTGAGCTGGTCTCATTACAGGAAACAAGACGGGCCCGCAGCAGCCAAAACATAATGACGTCGGCATCCGACTTTGATTCAACTTCGGCCCCGCGGATCAACGTCTTCACATTGCCTCTTTTGGCACAACTGATGCTGTAATATTGAGGCTTGTTTTTTCCATTTGACCACCCTGCTGATCATACACGGCAAATCGGTTGCGGCACAAGCAGGGCCATTGATTCCGTAGCATATTGCAGCATGAGTGCAATGCAGCATGCCGTGACGCTCACACACAGCAGCACTCCCGTCCTGGCGGCTTCTATGTCGCTGACGGCCTTTGCCAAGCCAACTGACCGGTTACAAAGGGGGGTTAGGGCCACGCCGGCAGCTCGCCTGGCTATGAAAGCAAAGCGGCAACAGGAGTATTTGTCGGCGATGACTGAGAGAACAGGCCGTGTATTAAAATAAAACTATTATTCACGCTGGGCTTGGCTTTGCAATATTCCAACGCGTGCCCTTGAGCTCTCGCAGCGACGGCACAGCATATTTCGAGCAAGACCAAGCAGAAAGACGAGTCATTTTGGCTGCGAAAGCCTGCCACAGATCCAACGTCAGATCCGACCGGTCAGCCGGAATGAGGCTGTCACCTAAAACCCGAGCAGCTGGAAGGGCGGGGAAATTGGGCAATCCACACCCCCCAAGAGTTTTTTGTACCCTCTCCGGCCTCACTTGCGGCAGTGGCACCACAAAGACAATGGCAGTACAGTACTCGTACTCGTAGGTATTAATATTGTAGTAAACAGCGGAGTACTACCCAGTAGTGGTCACCCTTCTTCGCCGTACCCGTTGGGTCCTTTTTGATCGCCAGTCACTTTCATTTCGGTCTTGGTTGCTTTCTGTCTGGGGATGTCTGGTCCCTGGCGAAACCATAAGATCTTTATCCAATATTTGCTTTGTCGCAGCTAGTGTAGGACGGGGTAGAGTGGACAAAGCACCCTTGCTATTCATGGGGCCACAAAAGGCGATGGGGGGTTGGAGTTCGCGTTACTTCTTGCCATGGAGGGCAAGCACAAAAGCCTCCTCCGACTTGGCGTGCTTCGTCAAAATACTCGTAGCGACGAAGAGTCTGAGTCCAACTTGGATGCCGGCGCCCAACACACAAAGGGGGTTCTGACTTCCATTCCGGCAACCAAGTCGTGTCTGTTTTCAAGAACCAACGTTCTGGGAGTCATCATTAGCGTCCAAAGCTGCACCAAATGAGCCGACCCGTATTTCACAGTTTTCCCGGTGCATCCGTCGTCATTGTGTCTCTTGCATATAGCGTCCCCGCTCTGTACGAGTATTGTAGTAGGTGGGCGCGGCAAATGTCCACTTTGCCGACT
The DNA here is from genome assembly GCA_002242745.2 of Lecanicillium sp. LEC01. NCBI lineage: Eukaryota > Fungi > Ascomycota > Sordariomycetes > Hypocreales > Cordycipitaceae > Lecanicillium > Lecanicillium sp. LEC01. Next base: position 126,968 of record NIWZ02000069.1, read on the forward strand.
ATCCAGTGTTGCGGGATGCCCCTTTTTGGGTGGACGAGGCCGGTGCGATTTGCGGAGGAGTCATTCAGTGGCTTTGGCACATTTGTTGTCAGGATGACAGAGCTGTTTGAGAGGGGGACGCCAAGTCGTACGAGTAGCACAGAATTCAGCGAGGACAGGAGAAGTCTCGGACCGGGCGCAGATATCCAATCAAGGCGGTGGGTAGGCTGCGTTGCATTGGAGACGCTCGAGACGGAGAAGAGGAGTTTCTCGTGGCCCATCCAATGCAAACAGAGCTGCTTGTTGGGTGTTCGCTTGACAGCTGGCGACAAACCCCCGCGCCAGCCTTAATCAGAGGATGTCTTGCTACCTTAGTAAAGAACCATTGATGCCTGGTTACTAAGTACCTAGTACTTGTTGAAGGATGATAAATCGCATGTACATGAGGTATTACTCGCATCCTGCAACGACGGGATATATGGCTTCTTCGTGAAGCACTCCTGCTTTGGTCCTCGTCCGTCCCCAGACGGTTTAGCCCTACGAATACAAGGAAACAAAAGCGCGGTGCCAGGGGCTTGGTTTTAGCAAACGTGCCACCCTTGGGGTACATTAGTCCCGCATTGGCCCATCTTCCATTGGACGGACGCCTGACCTCAACGTCTTGGTGCAGTCGCGGTGCGCGACATACGCCAAGAGGCCAAGGTACTACACTGCAATGCGGAGGAGCAGAACCCAAGGCACTACGAGTACACTGAGTATATCCTGTAACATTGAAGTGACAGTGGTGCCCACCAAGATTCCAGGAGGCCGGCTGGTTCTCGGGCTAATCCAGCCCAGCCCAGGTAGATACGGATATCTGGTTCATCATCACACAGCACTGGATTGACAGCCTGGAGCTGTAATAACTTGTGGGTGACACAGCACCTCTTCACCGACCCCTTGCGAAGCAATCGTTGTGTACAGTATCTAGTAGGTATCTGTACTCGAAGTCTCAATCTACTAACCGAAGGGCGTCGAGCGTTCTTTCCCAGAAGTGCCATACAAATCTAACGAGAAGGCACGAACCCGCCGGCTGGTGGCAGCTGGGGGCAGCTGGCGAAAGGGGCCAAAGGAAAAAAATATATAATAATAAGGTAAATAATAAAGAGATTAACAAAAAATAATTGCAAATGCTCGTAGATGTAATGAAGCAACAACGCCGCTTTTCTCGACTGCCTATTAATAAATAGGTACCAGAAGGGGTCGAGTCCCCAACTGAAGGGTACAGCTGCGTAGAGCCTCTGCTGTGGAGGTACCTCTACCTACTACTAGGTAGGTAGGTTAGCATTCGTAGGTACTAGGTAAGGTAGGTAGCTCTGCCCAGCAAAGGTAGGTAGGTACCCACTCCAACACGCCCATCCATTCCGCCCACGCCTCCCCCACATTTTCATATGCGAGTACTCATACGCAGTGCGTCATTCGGTGGGCTGAGTAGGTACCCAGCTCTAATGGAGAGCCTTACCACAACAACCAAAAAAAAAAAAAAAAAAAAAAAAAAAAAAAAAAAAAAAAAAAAAAAAAAAAAAAAAAAAAAAAAAAAAAAAAAAAAAAAAAAAAAAAAAAAAAAAAAAAAA